>JANIJG010022335.1:0-48728 GCA_024611175.1 Megaceryle torquata
GCTTCCTAAGATCCAACCTAAACCTCCCCTGGTGCAGCTTCAGGCCATGCCCTCTCATCCTCTCACTAGTTGCCTGGGGGAAGAGCCCAACCCCCACCTGACTACAACTTCCTTTCAGGTAGTGATAGAGAGTGATAAGGTCTCCCCTGAGTCCCCTCCAAGCTGAACAATCCCAGCTCCCTCAGCCTCTCCTCATAAGACTCTCTCTCCAGTCCCTTCCCCAGCCTCATCGCTCTCCTCTGGAGCAGCTCCAACATCTCAATATCCTTCTTGAAGTGAGGGGCCCAGAACTGCACCCAGTACTCAAGGTGAGGCCTCACCAGTGCCGAGTACAGGGGGAGAATTGCATCCCTAGTCCTGCTGGCCACACTATTCCTGATACAAGCCAAGATGCCATTGGCCTTCTGTGCCACCTGAGCACACTGCTAACATCTTCAGCCAGTTGTCAACTATTATTCCCAGCTCCCTCTCCAGTCACTCATCCCCCAGTCTGTAGCGCTGCATGGGGTTACTGAGGCCAAAGTGTACACTTGATCCTTTCATCCAGGTCATCAATAAAGATGTTGAATAGAACTGGGCCCAGTACTGATCCCAGGGGACACCACTGGTCACTGGACACCAAGTGGATGTGGCACCATTCACAACCACTCTCTGTGCCTGCTCATCCAGACAGTTTTTAACCCAGCAAAGCGTGCACCTGTCCAAGCCATGGGCTGCCAGCTTTTCCAGGAGGATGCTCTGGGAGACTTAGTCAAAGGCTTTGCTGAAGATTAGGTAGACCACATCAACAGCCTTCCCCTCATCTACCAGATGGGTCACTCAGTCACTGAATGAAATCAAATTGGTTAGGCAGGACCTTTCTTTCCTAAACCTGTGTTGGCTGGGCCTGAGCCCCTGGTTGTCTTGTACGTGCCGTACAGGATGATAATATATTGTGACTCTTCTGAAAACTAAATAATATTGGTTCATGGTGCTTTTAATGCTCACTAATGTTAAATTCCAGCGAACTAGAGATACACAATGGAATAAATTTGGATGTTTAATTTTTCTGAAACCAGAATTTCATCAAGATTCATAATGGGACTGGGCAGAATTTCTCAACTCCTGACTTAGGTTTAAATGCTACTGGGAGCATTAATCCCAAAAGAATCAAGTTTAAGGCCTCTACTAATTTTCCACATAACCAGTGAATCATCATTATCTAGTACCTGATAACTTTTAATTTCAACTGCATTATATTTCTTCAAAGGAAATTTGACTGCTTGTGAATTTAGAAGATTTTAAAAGCTCTTGCTGCATTTGCATTCCATGTTTGAAAAGGGCAAGGCACACATCTTTAAATAATTATTTAAAAGTAATAAGCTTTCGCCTGCTCTTCCACCTACCCCATGATTTTACATTGTGAAATTAACCAGCAGGCTAGTAAATTTTCTCTGTGGCAGGCTAATTAATTTTATTAAAAGGTCCTATGACATTTAGAATGCTTTAAAATTTTGCCTGTCAATTATGATTCCATCTGTTGACATTACACCTTGGTCAGAAGTAAAGAATTATACAGAAGATGACAATCAGCAAAACCCCCCAGTATCTCAAACTATTTTTTCCTATTGGAAAGATTTAAAACAAACTCAAGAGTGTAATCAAATATAAAGCCTGAACAACAGAGCTTGATAATAATCTTTGTTTAAAGAAAAATCAGTAGGTATTGAATCTATGAGATCATCTGTTGGCTCTTACAAGATGGTTCCATGAGTTGCATTATCTTCTGTATTTTCCAATGAAATTTGAAAAGAATCAACAAGATTGGAAAATCTACTGGAAAATTGTCTCAATAACATGTATTTCCTTATTAATAGTTTAAAATACAGATATTGAGTTCAAAAACTTGTGGTTTCACTTTCAGCCTATTTTGGAATATTCTGAAATCTGCTTACAAGGAGAATGTATTTGTCTGGAGTTATCTAGAAAAAGAAACTTACTGAAGGTAATTTGAACTCATACTAGAAATGAAAAACACATACATAAGAGTAAATTTTTTTAGGTGCAGAACTACTACAATGAGAGGAGATAGTTTGGAAAAAAAAAAAAAAAACCAACACTTAAATAAGAACATCAAGTTTTGATAGTCTGAATGATTTTCAGTCAGTAATTTGTCACAAAAAAGGCCCCAAAATCACAAAGTGGTTTTTAATGCTGTATTTACTTATCCATGTTTCTATATTCAACACCAGTTCTAACCAATCAGCATTGTTTTGAAGTGGTATGATAAAGAAAAAATGTTTAAGATTAAACTAATAAAATACAGTCTGATAAATGAACACATTTTTAACAAATTTAATAGTAATCAATGTTAAGAGATATTCATATGAATTATTTTATCTTCTGGACAAGTATGTGATTGCATAAAAGTACCAAGAAAATATTTTTTGATGTACTTGCTATACAACCTCTCCTGCTATGATTGGCAATGTCCAAGCAGAGGGGCTAAAATTAAAAATCTAGCCATGTCCAACTACCATGGAATCAAGTAACATCTTATTATGTTAATGTACGTGGAGACACACTCCCAAGAAGTCAGAAGTACTGCCAAAACCCTTTATTTTATCTTTATGTATTTTAATATCTTTGTCTATATATATATTTTTTTTTAATTCAAACTGATCAATACATATTTGAAGCATAAGACAAAAATGTAAACATGTCAAATTATGAAGATTCCTGCTTTAAAAAAAAAAAAAAAAGCACTGCCTTTGAAAAGCTGGAAGAAATCCCCAAATTCACAGGTGTCTTAATATTCCTCATATTCTTAACATACAGCATGTGCAATACATTCACAGTATGTTGTGTAAATTAACTTGAATTGGGGCAGCTGAGAAAAAGCCATTACACTAGATCAAAGAAACTAATTATTTTACTTAATACTTAAGTAAATACTTAAGTACAAGAAAAAAAAGCTTATTTTTTCTGTGAAAAATGAAACCCAGTTTTAATCATATGTAAGTTAACATTATTTAATTGAATAAAAAGCTTCATAAGCTCTTCAAAATGCTCTTCCTGATACAGTGAATTTAATTGTGATACTTAACTGCATTAACACTCATTATATCAAGACTCACATACGTGCAAGTAATATAGGTGAAGTATCATAAATCTACAAAAGAGGCTCCAAAACAATTAATAGCTATTACAATATCAATCATCATCGGTGGTTTTTACTTTTATCTTGCTTTCTAGTTAGCTGTCTTCCTTACACTGTCAGTTCAGTTAGAATATTTCACCTACACCTCACAATATGTCGAAAGGAAGTAGACTCATGCTGTGAAAAGCTGGTAATTTTATTGGGTTCCTCTACCTTTAAAAAATCTGTTACTTGGCCAAGTCTGGTTTCTGAGATCCTTTTTTGCAGGGAAATTGAGGCAAACATTTTTATGTGGCCTATGGTGTCTGCTCACAACAACAAGAATTTATATACAAGAGGATCATTAGTGCAGGGTTGCACCCATTAGGATATAATAACCGTCAGCTAGGACAAAAAACAGATCAGCATCATGCATTCAAACTAACAGGCACACATAAAAATACTTGCCAACTACATTTCACCTACTGAGAGTATTGCTTCGAATATAAACTTGTACGAAAGGTTTTTAACAGACTCACTTTTTAAAAATTAATCTAACTGTAAAAAACAGATTCACTACTGCACAGATTTTTCACTTACTCTATGATAATTTCAAAAATGTAAACCAAAGAAAATATGAGAATTTAAAGCATACTGTGTTCAGTTTACATACAACTGTAGAACTTAGAGGTTAAATATGAAAAAGATACTTCTCTTAACCAGCTTAAATACCAACAGTCTTAAGGCTGTCTCTGATCTACAGTCTCACTCCTACTAAACACATTTTGGTTAAATCAGGATTTAAGTCCTGCTGACAGAGTTTACATATACTCAGCAGTATCAAACCACTTAATGTGACAATTAAACTATGAAATACAAAGATATCCCTTAACTGCTCCTTAATGATAAACCAGAAGTAAAAAGAGCTTGCCAAAGATACATTTGTTTGACCTGGAAGTATTTCACTGTTTTATGTTGTACCTTCTGCTGAGTAAGGCTTGATTTCACAGGAACATGAAGGCTGTCACTGGGAAATTTAAATTAAAGTGTGACTGATCTAGTCAATTAATAAACTACAATGATTGTTAAACAGAAATCCCTACTTGGAAAAACTGCTTGAAATATCCAAATCACTCTGGTTTACTTCTGACAAATTGGTATGTTCTAAGCTTATTTAAAGGTT
Source organism: Megaceryle torquata (assembly GCA_024611175.1). Classification (NCBI taxonomy): domain Eukaryota; kingdom Metazoa; phylum Chordata; class Aves; order Coraciiformes; family Cerylidae; genus Megaceryle; species Megaceryle torquata. Next base: position 4,302 of record JANIJG010022335.1, read on the forward strand.
TTCTCCAGTACTTAACTATCACGTGAAACAAAAAACCCATTCAAATACATTACAAAGAAGAACCATGGGCATAATGGAGGTTTAGAAGACTAAGAAAGCTCAACTCCTGCAAGAAGTCATGAGCAAAAGACTTGTACTAATGTTAACCTACCCACATCAGGCTGGATGCCCAGGGCAGATTCACAAAAACGTATGTTGTTAATTTTCCATAACAAAAAAAAAAACCTTTTAAAGAAAATTATTTCCCAACTTCTACAATGGGTATGCAGATATATCTATGATTCATGCATAGTATACAGTATATATAGAATCCATGTAATATTCTGTGTAGATAGAAAAGTCATGTAAATTTGGAACAACAGGTTTTTAAACCTTTATAATCTATACTTCTATCCTGCACAGTATTTTAGTTGAAACCCCAATAAAATTTTTTTTTATATAGTGTATGTAGAAATATTCCAAAGCATTTATCTTTGTCCTGAAGTATTTCTAAAATATAATAGAAAAAGGAATGGAGAAACTGTTTGTGCTGCATGATGTGTTTAAAACACAAATTGGGATTCAGAAATTCTGAGCACACTAATGTCTGCAGATTAGGGTGGCTTTGGAATAATTTGCCTTATACATATAAAACACAGTCTTTCAAATGCTAAGAATGCCTGGTTAACAATCATACTGTTCTCTAAAGTTTAGATGTGCCATAAACCATATTGCACTAAGACAAAGCAATCTATTTATGTAACTTCTATGGACTCTCATTAGAGGAAGACCACACAGAAATCCCAGGATGATTAGAAAAATAATATAGAATTAGAATGATTATTGGACTAATCATCAATTTGGGTGAATTAATCCGTTGTTCACATTCTTCCAGTTGTTTACTCCAGTATGTTGATAACAGCGAGAAAAATCACAAAATTGCAGACAAACACTTTTCAACTGGTTGACTGACATTGTACAATAATATTATAACTGTTTTCTTTCTATAAAGTTGGTCCCCTCCTACAACGTCACACACACAAAAAATTGATGCAGAGTGGCATGTATCATGTATCAGGTATTTGCATTGCACTCCATCAGAATACCATTACTGTGAGACTAACAAAAATATATTCCATGTTCAAGGAGAAACCAAAAATATTTTCAAAGCTTAATGTGCATAGATAATGTACACTGTTGGTGAAATGTTCCAAATGCACAATAAACATACAAGGTCCCATATACGCTATTACAAGTTGGCCAGTGCTACTCTGAATTAATAGCCTCAGACATTATCTTTAATTGCTTAAAATCTAGGAAGGAAAAACTAAAAATTACTAAATTAGCACTAGAAATAGTCTCAATGCCAAGAATCGGCGTTAAATTTTCCCCTTTGCCATATAGGCTAAGTTCTGCCAGTGTTGCAGTGCTACAGTGTTCAACCCTTGCATTGGTAACGTACCAGCAAAGCCTGCAGCTCTTCTGCGTGAAGTAATACTGCACTTTACTGCCACAAAGAGTGTAATAAGCTCTAAAGCGTGCATCTGATGTGATCTACTGGATCTCATAGATTTGGTCCAAAGGAAAATACACCAGCATGTGAAACCATCCAGTTAACGCACCCTGATGGAAGAAATCAGGGGTAGACAGTGAACTATTTCCAGCAACGTACTGAAGCAGAACTTCTGCTGACCCACAATTTTAGTGGTAAAATGCATATTCTAGGGAGGTGGGGAGGGACTTGGGAGAATCACTCTTTTGGGCATAGGCATCTACATTTCTATATCCCATTTTTTGTAACTGAAACTTTTTTTCATCTGGGCTGCCCCACAGTTTTGCCAGTTTACTCTTGAACAAAGATCTTAGTAGCTCATGGGAAGACAGTAAAGATGGTGTATGTGGCAAAAGACTAGTATTATGTGTTTTCCAGTATGCTGCTATTACTAGATACTATGTTGGGAACTGCCTCGGTGACTGGAATCTTGCCCTGTAAAAAGCTGGAACCATGTCTACAGAGGGTCTTCACATACCATTATAATCAGCGTTTCCCATTAGAACTGAAACACCTCACTGTGGAGTGAGTTGTAATATTTCAACAGTAAAGCCACACAAGTAGTCTTGAGCCACAGTTTTGTCTCTCAAGCTGTATTATTACTTTCCCTAACATTGTTGAGGTGAAAGACAGAAGTGCATAGACATGAAATGAAGATTACTTCTCTAATTGCGTAGTGTTAAAGGAGGTTCCTTACCTAAAAGCTGATCTCTACTATTCCTCATCACTTCTTTATAAAGGTTTAAAAAAAAAACCAACACACACAGAGAAGCTTTGAAAATAATCTCAAACCTATGCGCAACTTGATTATTGGTATTAGATTTTTAAATATAAACACAGAGCTTATATAGCACACCAAGACAGATTTTCTGTCTGCTTTTTGTGTTCAAGAAATAAATATTAATAGTGGTCTAATCACAAACTATATTACCCTCTTCAGTACCAGATTCACCAAAATTTGTTACTATTCTCAACACCTTGCAGCAACTAGGATTTCTCACCCTTTCCCACTTACCAAAAAAAATGAGTATTAGGACCAGTGCAGCATGACAATAACTTTCCCACTGCATCATATAAAACCAACAGTAGCCAAAAATAATTATTCAGTTTTACATTGTCTTCTCCCTAGATTGTACTTGGATACAGCAAGACTTATCTGCAAAGGATGAACTTCACTCTCTCAAATAAACATGTGTGGGAGATTCCCTTCCTGAAGTGTGGCAGCTGGCCCATTATCAAATGCAAACTGAAACATCTGGGTGCCAGATATGGTCACTTGCTTGTTTTGCACTGCAGAGGTATCTACAGAATATGCTGTGAAGCTATTTAATTTCAGGGGGTAATCCTATAGATGCAGAAATCTCACAATATTTTAAAGAGGGATGTAATTTGTCCTGTGTTTATTCTGGGTTTGTCTTCTATACAATTTTACATGCAACATCGTGCATAGGGCAATTCATTTGAAGACAGTTTTTCTATGCCTGTATTTCTGCAACTGTTGATTAAAGCTGAGTAATCAGTACACTATGCATTGACAGTAAATACATTTGTACATGTCTTTTCAACATAGTCAGAAAAATTTGAAAAAAAAATAATATTTTTTTTTACCCCCATTTCAACTGTCTTTTGATTCAAGTTTCTTCACTCTGTTGTAAGCTGCCAAAGACCATTAACTTTCATTAACTTTTCTCTTTCACATACTGAATTATGCGGTGGAAGTAAGATTGAAAAAAGTGGATGAGTGCTTAATTTTCAAGTTTCTTAGAGGTAGTTCTTTGTAACTACACTGTTAAAAAAAAAGAACTTTGACATACATCACCCAATGATCATATGTTTGTTTTGGTTAGGTGTTGTCATGAGACATTTCTCTTATTATGATTTCTTTTTTTCCCCAGTACATTGGCTATAGTGGTCTTCAAAGAACAGGGTGGACTGCACATAGATGTAAATTAAACAAAATACTAGGTGATAAACATACGCTGGAAGGGAAACAAGCATAATTCTACTGTTGTCCTCGTTATAGTATGTATTTCTAAAGAGACTCTCTACAGAACAGATGTTTTCCCTGGGAATGCTGAACTGTTTTGGTTTTTTTTCCCCCTAGATAGTCTCTGCTTACAGATCTTGATTAGAGTCACTCATCCTGCTTTGTTAGTATATTTAAAAAAAAATTGTTCCACTAACAGTATTGCAAAATCCCCTTTGTATCTCCTAGCTGTATCCATAAGGAAGAGGCAGCCTATCTTATTGCTGCCTTGAGCAACCCATGTGGTGACAGGCCAGTTGTTTTCTACCTCAGAACAGAGAGAGTGATGAGTTATAAACTTTCCTTCAGTGACAGCACTTGTTTTGGTGTCTCTCTTCTACTAACACTAATTTTCATTAAACTTGTAGGAGTACGTTAGCTATATCTAAAACTGCAAGTAGTGTAGTCTTTAGAAACGGATTTGTAGACAGCAGCAGCTGGTACTGAGGTTCCAGTGCTACACACATTTCAGGGACTTTTAAATATCTCATCTGATCCAGTGGAATTTAAATCCTGCTTTAGGTGGAGACTGCTGCTGTGCTCCTAGACCACATCATCTCCTTTAATTTAATTCCGAAGGATGCTTGTGCACTCAGACTGCTCTTCATTGCTGTGTAATGCAATCACATCAAAGGAGACAACTGGTAGATTTGTTTCAAAAGCACACTGTTCATTCAAACTAAAATGCTAGTGTATACATACCCAAGATTTGACTTATTCTTGTCTCTTAAATTTGGTATAAATTGGACAGAGGGTTTCAAAAGCTACATAAGTACAGCAAACAGCAGATATGTAGAGAGAGATGTTCTATTTTAGCAGAACATCATGCAATGGAAAACAAAAAGTCATTAAAACATCTTTGAAGATACTTAAAAACACTACCCAGTTTTTATAATACAGCTGCTATCCTACCCTATGCTGCTGTAATTCCTGACAGCAAATTATTCAGACCTTTAGCAGCTTTTTTCCATCTTATTTTGATACCTTTCACACGATACCAGCAGGCAGTTATTCCTTCTTTTTGTTGTTTCCCTCCATCCTAAGAGACATCTGTAAGCCCTTGTTCTTTTAAAGTGCTAGATGCTCAAAGGCTTTTCTGAAATTAATAATAATCAATGCCAGCAGCATCTCAACACCCTACCCAGTATTTGCATGTGACGGAGGGAAAACAATAGCAAAAAGGAGACATCAACTTGAATTCTTCCAGCAGTTGTTTTAAATGGTGAATATTTTCCTTTTTTTAATGTGAAAAAGAAATAAACCATGTCCTTAAACAATATCTTTTTTAATCCAGAACATAAGCAGAATCTGAATTACCCCAGTGCTCTGAAAAATCTGTATTTCTCTACAGTTATATTGGCAAACTCTACAAATTCTACCAGTAAAGGAATTTATACATTGAATAGCCCTATGCTTTGAAAAATGCCATCCAGTAATCATCCCTGTGATTGCTACATGGGAGCTGCAACATTTTCGGATGTGCTTTTTATACAGCTATTGAAGCAAAATTTAAACATTCAACAAATATTGGCTGCATGTTTGAAGCCCAAAAGATTCATATATAAGCCTGCTATTTAATTTTGTCAGTGGAGGACTTGCTTATGAAAAAGAAGGTAACTGTAGGAGAGAATATGAAACAGTTTTCAGAAAACACTGTACTGAAAATGATATGCAAAATGAAACAGTACAGAAGGAGTTGTACTTAAATTCAATTCTGATTATTTAGGTAAAAATTTACAGGAACTGGGATATCCTGGAAGAATGATTCTTCTGATATCTTAAAGATTACTATATTCAAAGCACATTCTGTAATGTAAGAAATTCTCTGAAGGGCATTATGAGAAAATATCCATGTAAATATGATATATTAATTGTAAGAAACCCTTACCTTGTTGAATATCCTTCATCTCCAGGTGCAAACTGGATATTAAAATACCTACAGTTTGAGACCGTTTTCCATCCAACAATTTGATAATCTAGAAAAATGATGCAAAATTATCTGAGAACAAATGAACACTCTACAAAGGATTAATTTACATGGATGACAGAAGCTAGCTTGTGATTTGAATTTAATTCAATGTCTCTCCGAATGTCAAACATTTTTATTAACTAAAAGTGGTAGTAAGACCTTCATCTTCTCTCTATGCTCTGCACCTTAACAAATGGCCGATAAATGTAAGCCTGAATTCTCACCAGGTCACATAAAGAATATCAATTCTTACTTGTAGGATGCTATTAAGAAGAGAAAAAAAGGACACATCAAATATTTATTCTGGAATATACTTTTCCCCCCTATTCCTTCAGGTAATCATGGCAGAACTCTTTAAGTCACCCTGAGTAGTACATTGTGAGTTCCTTAGTTTATCTGATAGATTTCAATGTGTTCACATTTTTTGACAAAAGATCAATTCCTGAAGTAGGAGAACTGGAGAATTGTCTTCCTTCTCAACACTATTTCTGGATCACTAGGGACTACTAGAATGATTTCTTTCACTCTTGTCTCAATGTGCTTCTTCCACATCCTTGACACTTCATGAGGATTTAAGGACTTTTTTTTTTAATATTTTGGGTAACAGGCAGTTGTTAGTATAATACACTGACATTCAGCTTGTATTCTTTTCAGATATCAGGTCAGGGGATGAGACAAAAAAGGGAAGAGGGAAACCCTAAGGAAGTTATTTTGCCTGATTGAAATGAGCGATACTGATATGGATCAGTCCATAAATAACGAAAAGTAAACCATCAGAATTTTTTAAGTGCAGTTCACATGTTAGAAGTGTCAAAAACGAAACTTCCCACAGCGTTTGGACTGTTGGCATTTATGATTATGATTTATGTCATAAGGAAGATACGACAGCAGTACATCACAAAATGCAGTACAGACATAAATTCTTCAAAATAAGAAATACCCAGTTCCAAGCAGTTTGCTTGCTTCATACTGTTGATGAACAAATACTATTAAAAATATTAACTTATATGTAAAATTAAAACAAAAAGCTATATTTTCCCTAAATTTATATTCCTAGTATCTAAACAATACATAATCTATATGCATCCAAATTCCAATATTTGGGTGACTACTATTTGGATATTTAATAGTGTTAAAAACTTTAAGTAATTGTTATCTTTTATCCTTTTAATATTCTTATAGATGCTTACATTACACATAGTTAACTGATAAAATTTATACTAACTTATACAAATGTTTCTTACCTATGTTTTATGGGATTTAGGAATATTTAACTGTATAACTACTTAGTCATTCACCTATATAAAAGTAGATTTGTAGTTGAAAAATTCAGGAAAAAGAGAAACGATAGTGACATTTTCACCTGAAAATGCAAAAATTATTTTTAAGAGTACTGAAACTGGACAATACACAAACAAGCAGGAATACAAGATGCCTTCAACAAAGATGTGACACACACATGTTGTAGGGACTCGACAGTTGTTAAACTCATGTTAAAGTAGATGCTGCATATTTTCTGTCAAAATTGGAAATAAAAATCTATCCTGAGAGGTTTTTTTCAGCCTATGTATATGTACGTATACTAGACATTAAGTAAGTCATGCTAATTAAAGTGTTTTCTTCAAATGAGAAAGAATTCAGGCTCTTTATCTCCCGAGTACACAAACAGAGAAAATGATTTGGCAACAAGTTATGATAAAATAATACTCTAAGCATTACATCCTGTTGACTGTGATTTTTCAGAGTAAATACAAGTAACTGCTCAGCGTTTCATGGTCATTTCTAAAGCTTTACATGAATTTGCTGAACTCCGCAGCACATTAACTTCTTACAGGGATAATTACAGGCTTGAGTAGTATGCAATTTGTATAGCATTCACTGACCTCCAAGTTGACCTTGTTCAGGGGCAAATTCATAGGTTGTCATAAACCCCATTAGACATGCTTAGTTTGAGGCAAAACCTTTCCAGACTATAGCCATTGCAGACAATGCAACATTTGAAATCATTCTATTGAAGCATTTTTATGTGCTAATATATTCTCCAGATATGATCAAACTAGCTCACATAGCTAAGCAAGACTTCCTCCTCAAAAGATCAGTGAAAAAAATTTTAAAGATGCTGTATAATTTTAAAAGTTAAAAGAGAGATTCATGTTTTAAAATGGCCAGCTAACTGTACGTTCACATGCATTTTAGACAAATGTACACATGGTCACAATTACCAGGCATCCAACTAGACTCAGACCACCTGAAATACCTTCAACTAACTGAAATCTGTAACTGAAGGCTAATATTTTATTCATTAGAGAACAAAAATGGAGGAACAAGACAAGAGAATAGCTTAAATTGGGCACAAAACTACTCTAAACACAGTTATAATGCTAAGTCCTGACTTTTGTCACAGATTTTTAGAATGAATATAACTTGAAAGATTTTTGCAACAAAAATACATACTCAGTAGTAAAACATAGAACATATTTTCAGAAATATTTTGCAAATTTTGCCCCCCAAAATGGTCATTCTGGGGTAGTCACTGACAAGGAATTAAATGTCTGTGGATTCCAAATGGAAAGGGGACACACACAAAAAAATCAGCACTTTTCAGGTCTTAAAATCTATAAGGCAAATAAAATGAAAGTTTGTAAAGACTGCATTGAACTATTTAGTCTATGCTTTTAAAAGACAAATCACTGATCACCTCTCAGCATATTGGGACTTGCTTGTAGCTGGCAGTGACAGGTAAGCAGTTAAAATCCAGCTGACGCCAGTTGATGCTGCTATGCCAGCTGGCAGGGCTTGCCAGCTGCTGGACGCTATTCCAGACTATGAATGTATCATTGTAAAAGATGCAGCATCCTTCTGGCTCACTGACAAAATTGGGATGGCTAACTCATTCGATTCACTGATGCACAACATTATTTGCTTTATATGGTGTTCCCTGACTATTTTTTAGTATTATTAAGTTAATTGTTTTGCTGTATGCAAGTGCCCTTCTATGTCTTCCAAATCTTTATCATCTAATTTAGAAGTGGAGACATACTGAAGCTATAATAGATTCATAAATTATTATGGCATTCCCATTAAAAGGTATTTCTCTAACGTAGCCAGAAATGTATTTCATTAAATATTACATGACAGGCTTCACTGTTTTGTCTAACTGTAATGTCTATATTCTGTCCAGGACACTTACTGGTGCTGAAATCTGAACAGACTCAGTTTACTTCAGTGATTAAAAGCTAAATCCTTCCTCTGCTGGTACATAGATTCTTTCCATAATATTTAAATTTATTGAGAGAAACCATAAGCTGAAAAGCTGTCCTCCATATCACAGTGTTTCCCCCACTCACACTCATTAACTTTCACGGTGAAGTCAATAGCCTGGACCTATATGTAGTCTGCTGAAACCCTGTTCAAACAGAGGAAGAATATCCTGCACAAGAAGCAAGTATGACCCTAAAGCCATTCTACATAAACACCCTGAGAGTTACCAAGGACACTTCAGAGGTTTAAGGCTAGACATTATCCTTTCCATTCCTACTCAAAGGACAGAAAAGTTTAACTAATTTTTTTTTATTATTATTATTTAACAGGGATGAACCATAGCTTCACATTCTTAATTTTTTTTAAAAACATATTTTCAGAGATACATAATTCTATTTGCAATTCTACTGGATGAAAAACTTCCACTATTTTTAGCCTTTTGCTAAAGGACGGGCAAATAGCAACTTCTTAGCATAAAATAGGAGGTAAGAAATAAGCTTGTAAAAAACTTACTTCAGTGTTTTTATTCCTATGAAAACTGTAAAAACAGGACAAAGCCACAAAATATATATTTACCCTTTATTTATGGATACTTTCCATATCCTACGTGACTTCAGAGCTTTGTGGTAAACAAAGAAAAGCCATATTCATTCTTCTCAGTACAGCACAAAAAAATGAAAAGAAAGTGAGAGTGCCTCAGAAGAGCACACACTAGAGTTTTACTACTTCTCCTCAAGTTTGAACACTGTTTATTATCTTATGTAGACAGCTGAAGACAGTCATTGTGTTTCAACCCTGCTAAGCTTCCAACATTTTCTGCAATATCTGCCCTTCTTGCAGAAACACAAAATTCATTAATTGTAATTCCTCATTTAGTTAGATGGACAAAAAACTTGCTGACAGACATATCCCTTTCAGTTAAAAAAATGCAATTCACTCAAAATATTGACACTCTTTTTAAATGAGAACAGATGTTAATAATTATGTGAAGTCTGTTAGAGATAATAGACAACAGAAAAGCCATTATCTTTAATGTCCTCCTGCGTCTTTGAAATGATAATCATTGCACTAAAGGGCCAAAAATGATTGATGGACTTTCATTTGGAGCATACACCTGACACAAATTACTTGACATTTACTCATTTTTTGGTAAGATGAAGACAAAGTGGCATCACAAACATCCAACTATCCCGTTTCTTGAAAAAGTAAAGAAAATACTTGAGTTTTGAGGACAAGTTACTAACAAGGGCTCAAAAATTTTTGATGTAATTTCAAAACATGTCTAAGTCCAGCAATGAAGCTACAGAATGCAGATAGAATAGAACACAGAAAAGAATGTTCTTTTCTCATTTACCTCTTTTTAAGGCTTACAGGGTATCACAGCTTAAGGCATAATTAATCTTTTTTTATTTAATTCCAAAATATATATCCTAATTCTGACTTTATCTGTTACTACAAGAACAGATTCTGATTCTGCAAGTTTAACAGGAAAAGAAAAACCTATGGATTGAAAACAATCACATGTGCCTATCAGCTTAAGAATTTGAATGGATATGTACAGACAAAAAATGTTCACAATTCAGAATAAATGAAAGCAAAATAATTTGCATGTAAAACTCCAATCCTTCATCTGACATGAAAACATTTATAGAAGACTTTGAGAGTTGGGAAAGATGTTAAATCCTTCAAATTATATTCAAATCTATTGAAAGCTGTGTTCTTTCAAAAACAACTGATGGGGTTTTTGTTTGGTTGGTTGTTGGATTTTTTCAGAAAAATAGGTTGGAATTTTAAGATGCTAACTGTTTTCAGTTTTCCTTGTTTCTATAAACAGCTCTGAACCTTAATGGTACTGCTTAATAGTACCACTTACAGTTAAGCATTTTTGGTACACAAAATTTTATATCTGAAGGCCATTTACAAGTGCACAAATATAACTTAGAATATGTTTTTTCAATAAACCACAAATTCCTTGACAAATGCTTTCCTTCAAGTGCTAGTGGATAATACAATAGGTATAGAAATCATATGTCCAGAATGTTAGAACTGAAATCTAAGGATTAAAAAAAAAAAAAAAAAAAAAAGCTTAAAACAGTCTAGATTAACAGTTGCATTTTCACAAGCATGTCAGTGATACTTTAAAAACAGGAGCTAAAAACACAAGTCATATTCCAAAGACATTTAAAGTTTAAATGTCCACTAGAATCAAAATTTAAATTGAAGTTTTGTACTAAAATAACCTGGTGGATCTAGCCCTTTTTCTTCTTGATTGCCAAGAATCTGTAACTTCTAAGTAATTTTGAAAGTGGGACCAATTCATGTGTTTGAAAATGTTTAACTAAAGACCACATCATCTTATATGGCATAAATACTTTTAGATTCAATGTATATTGCCAAACTGCATCATACATTACATATTTAGATTAATTTAACTCAATTGGCCAAAACCAGAGAGAAATTTATCAATTCATATTCAAGTACTAATGGACTTCTTTTTTCTCCATTAACTTCAATTTTGCCTGCTGCAAATTCAACCACTTCAGAAATACCTGAGGAAATAAATCCCACTCCTTTATTTATCCATCTAAAGTCTCAGTGAAAGTCAGGATGAAAACAATAGTCCCTTTTCCATTTCATAGATATCACATCTAAAAAAAATCACTGCATTGTATCACCTTATATAATAAAGATTTTGACTTACACTTCAAAAGCATTATTACGAGATAATTGTATTTACTAATTCTTAACTATATTGCACATTATTTTGCTCTAATATTGGGATTAACTAATGTAGTTCATCTAGATAGTAGATGAATGCAGAAAAGACAAATTCTACTCTCAAGACATAATACCTAAACAATTATAATATTTATTTTGGTCATTATCTGCATTAGCCATTTTCTGTCAGGCATAAAATAACAAATTTGGGAATCATGGAAGTGCTTCTACTCTGGAAAAAAGGACAGCCAGCTGTTTCCATCCAAAGGACAATGGACAGAAAGTGGACTTTATGCCTTTTAATGAAGTAACAGAATCATAATGTTGAAAAGGCACTCAAAATGTCATCCAAAGTATTCCTGCACTTCAAGACTGTATCAACTATACATGTATCATTCTAAACAAATTTTCTTAAAGATCTCCCAATACAGAAACACCATTTCCCTATCCAAAACCACTCCAAAATCCTTTGGTATCCTTACTCTTAGAAAGCCTCTCATAATTTTTCTTTGCAGCAGCTGCATGCGCTTGATGACACTTACTGTGTGTCCCAATCAACCTTCTCTTCTCCAGACTAAACAATCACAATAATTAAATTATTTTTTCAGAGACTACTTTTACACTTTTCATCATTCTCACTCTTTTTGACTCTTTACAGTCAGTTCTTAACTGAGACATGGATGAGGCAATTGTCTTGCAAGCAATACTTTTATTATCTATCAGAGTTTTGCTTTCCCCTTTTCATAGTACCATAATTTGAAAATTCATGTTCCCCTTGTGATCTCTTAGAATCCAGAGATCCTTTCTGCTAAACTATTACCTAGCTGTTAACCAGTTGCACACCTTCTTATTTTTAGGTAGCTGAATATCCTGAACTTCATTAACCTTGTGGTTAACTGTATTAGCTTTGTGCTTATCCCTGTATTTCAGACTGTATCTCTGATACATGAAAGCTTTCTAAAGGGTTTACTCCAGTATATTTGGAGCCTCTTGCAACTAGGTGATTCCTGCAGAGTTAATATTCCATTATCCAGGTCAAAAGTAAAAATACCAAGGTAACCAGACCCAGCACAGATGCCCACAGAATCCTCAATATGTTGTCCTATTTTGACACTGAGTATATATATAAAGGATAAATATATTCTATATTATAAATAGTTATTCTATAAATTATATCTTATATTGTAAGTACATTATATACGAGTATAAATACATATACAAATATATACTCTGGAGTTTCCTTTTTGAGCATAAGTTGCGAAATGGTACTGGAAAGCAGACCATCCATTCCCTTCATGTAGGACAAGATTTAGGTATTTTTGGCTGAAAATGGTAAATATCTATCAGCTATAGGCAATAAAAGCAGAGCATACAGTGAATATTTTAACTGATATTGTCATAAGGTGTTTGCTCTCTGGACCAATGGGTGAGAATAGCATAAACTGAAATTCCTACAGGCTTAATGTGCTTTCCACAGAAGAATTAATTTCACAGACTAAGCATACAGATTATTCTGACTAGTTTCACAAAAAATAGTAATTCCAAGAAGAAAGGGAATAATATAATTTTCTTCGAAACTACAAGAGAAGGGTAAATAGATGGTAAAGAAGTCATAATTCAACAAGCCACTAATTGTTAGTCTCCTTAGTTTTATAAAGGAGACTCAGTTAAATGAGATACAATTCCCCTTTAATTTGGAAGATAGAATCTTCCAATTGCATAAGAACTTTCTTGTTAGACACTGATGTAATTCTCGTTCAAGGAGAAAAGTATTAAGTAATCATGTTTTAATAAGCAATTCTGCACCACCTCTTCGTCTGTCATTTCTCTAAATACCAAGCAGGTCAAACTTAGTTTGTGTAAGATGGTATGAAATAAGACAATGTTTGCGCAGAGAAGTGATTTAATGCAGTGTATAGGTCAGCACTAACATGTATTATTAAACAAATAGCTTCCTATTCCAAATACAAACTACTACATTACAAAATGACAAAGCATCAGCTAAAAATAGTATGATGAATCCAATAAGTCTTATATATCTTTCTTAATGTGTAGAAAGCATCTTAACCAGACTATACAATTTCATATTCCATGACACCTGTAGCATTCTTTAGACCAGACAAGCACAAGTTTCAGTACTGAAGCAAAGAAAAAAAAAATTTATTAAAACCCTAGAATTGTTAGGAAACAGAAGGCAGAAGAAGTTGAGAGCTGAGAAAAAGCATGAGAAAGCACAAAAGATGCCAGTAGAGCTGATAGTTTTACACTCATCTACAGGGGCTTTCTGTTACCATCGAATATTAAACCCTTCTGTAACTAAATAAAATGCCTCTCTACTACTGTAGCCCACCGAGATTGATCCATTGGAGCCAGCCTGCAGACATCTGGGCTTTCAGACAGAAAACGGAAAACACAGGACAATCTAAGAGGACCATCTGTAAAAATACTCAGCTACTACTATGAGTCATTTAACAGAGAAAGGTGGAAAGACAGGATATACAATACAAAAATGCTTCTATAGTCAGTTAAACACAAATTTCATTTGAATTCTAAAAGTTGACTTATTTTTAATTTTTAAACTGACCAAATGTAGATAAAGTTTAATATTGTTGATCAAGAGTTTTTGAAATTTTCACAGAAAGCCCTAAAATTCCCATGTTTTGTAATACCATGATCATAATCACATGAGTTTTACCAAACTATGCACTAATAGATATAACTCTTACCTCTTTGGGGATTTATTTTTGTGATTTTGCATAGGACTTTAAATAAACTTTCTTTCATTTCATTGATTTCAGTGAATATCCCTTGTCTTAAAATAACTCTACATCTAATAACAAAATGAAATAATTCAGTGATGTAAAAAAAGAAGAAACAGTCCTTATGATTATTACACCATTATTTACTATTTTGTACAGAGTAATAATTATCCAATTCAATTTTGGATAAAGTTAAGAGATCATTAAAAATTGTGCTGCTGTAGCAAATAAATTAGTTTACAAGCAGCAAGGAAAAAGAAAAATGAAATGTCATGTTTCAGAATACAGGCCTAATTCTCCCTATTTTGCTGTCATACACACAGAGAAATAGGTATATTCACTTAATTGCTGAGATTTTGAAATACAAAGATAAATATTTGTGCACATTATTTCTCACTTAAGTTACATTGGATACATACTTCAAAGTTCTTCACACACCTGCATTAAATAATCCTTTCTGAAAGAGGTAAACTAATGAAATATGTAAATAAATTTTTTAAAAGGGCATCAGAAATGTGTACTAATGGGATTTATAGATATAGCTGAGTACTACACGCCCTATGCATTTGTCAAGTAAAATATGTCAAAATGTTTTTCACAGATATGTTCAGGTCCAGCTTCAGTCTAATGTTTGAAGGACTGTAACAATTTTTTTAGGGTATATATATATAGTTTGAATTTTACATATTCTACAGCCTTATTTGCACTTCTTATTAAATATTGTTCTATGACACAATAGAGAAAGTTTACGATCCAAGATGTTTTAAAAGATCTGATTGCACTGATCTGTATCTATGTAAGTATATTTCACATTTTATGTATCATAAAATTGAAAAAGGTAACTAGCACAGCTTACAAAGTGCCCTCTTGTGGTTCCAAGCAGGTAAACTCAAACAGTTGTACGATATAGTATATACTGAAATGTATTTCTAATATATAACCACGGTGATTTAGGAAAACGGTATTACCATTATTCAGTCTAGAATTTTTCCTGCAGCAAATACTAATGCCATTTCTTTGTCCTACCTGCAATTAGTAATTGACAAGTACAAGCTCTCTCTGTAACTGATCATGTCTGAGGCAGACAATATCTGCTCTATGGTAATGACATAGCTACAACATAACCTTTTGGCCATTAAAGACATGATTGTCCTGTCCCTTCCTGACACAGCTCCTTAACCATACCAGGAAAAAAGATTTTTGACATTGCTTATTCGAAACCTCTAATAGTTTTATTTTGCTTTATACTTTCCAATAAAATTCATATCAGTGGAAGAGAGGTTTGTTAGAGTAACTTAATGACACCCTATAATTATAAAATCAGTTCAAGGGCAGAAGGGAACTGAAATATTGTCACTTTTACACATGTATTAGGACTTCTATTAAATTCTCCCATACAGTACTTTTTCTACCTCACTGTGATGTGGAACTTCTGTTTTCAAAGGCAAGAAATCTTCCAAGGTAAACAATAACCCCACATTCTCAAGAAAGAGTTGAATTAACAATCCACCCATTTTGCTTTAAAATGAGACTTACAAATCTATCTGTTATCTGTTCATTCAACAATAAATAAAAAGGGAGTTTTCTTAAAATGTAAAACTGAACAGTGACACAGAAAAGCAAATACAAAGAAACAATAAATACCTTTTTGGCCTTGTTTTTTTTTTCATAAGTCTCTGATAATGGTTTTCTTTTTTCCTGAGTTGTGTCTTTGGAGAATAAATATTCAAACTCGGTAGTATCAAGTATATCAGGTTCTTCTAGTGATTCCCATAATGTTGGCATAGCAGATTTCCTAAAAAAAGGAAAAGTAATAATTAATTTTCCAATAAAAACTTACGAAAGCCTACATTAGATCTAACCATAATAGATTAAAATCCATGATAGATTCAGTATCCATGCCTGATGGACTATCTGCAAATACATCTTGAGAGATTACTGGCACTTCAACTAGGATAAGGAGTATTTCAGCAGCAGCTTTTTTGAGAAGTTCCCAGTAATCTAATTAGACTTATAAAAATAAACAATATCAACAACTAGTGAACAAATTTCATTCAAGCACATTTCAAGAGCATTTGGAGTTATTTGTGTAGGACCTGATTCACTTCATGTTAGATGCAGATGTATGCTTATACTCATCCCTGTTGCAGTCCTGAGAAACTAGGGTAATTATGTGGTCTATACTGTGGGAGACTAACCAGTATTCTGCACTATTCAACAGTGAATTTTAAATGTGGATTATCTTTCCTTCTTTTTCTTTCCCTTCCAACACCAGATTTAGTTTTGGGACACTTTGGAACTTGTTTACAAAATCCCCTAGTTTTATCAGGATTTGAGGAAAATACTACCCAGTGATGCAAACACAGCACTTCAAATCTGAATGAGCTTTCTTTGAAAATTTCAACGTTTCAGGAAAATATGTGGGACAATTGAGTGCTCTTCTTGTCTGTCAGTAGAAGATGGGCCTACATCTTCCAGCAGATGTCACTAAAAGGCAGTGAAATTATTTGCCATTAGAAAAATGATGAAACACCCTACAAAATACAAATGGCTGGTGCCACTAAACATCCTGTTATTAGATGTAATATGTAACAAAATGCAGTATCTACCAATTTTAGGGAGAAAAAAAATTTTTTTCCAATTCTAAGATTCTTAATATTCAACTATACTATCATGAATGTTTAATTTTTCCATTAGCATCCGCTGATGTAGCATATTCTGGGTCACAGGACATGCTTACAGCTCCATGGCTTCATTCTCCCTGGTATTAGCCATACTGTCAGCCACACTGAAGAAGGGATTCTTTCTGGCTCAGTAAGAGGAACTTTAAAGTCCTGGATAGCTGCTGATCTGAGCAGCAGATCCTTAAAGAAGTTTCCAGTTCTAGTGCAGACCATGAAAATGCTGGACCATGACATCTGGTGACCAGCAGTTCACCAGAAAGCTATGACTTAGACCTTATCTTGCATTCAACAAATCTCGATGAACCAGCTGTATTCCAGAACAAATGTTTTGATTTCACTGAGTCAATCACAAGGTTTAATTATGAACCAACTATTTATTCACTATGAAGCAATTTTTTTTCAGGTAATTTTGGGAAAGTAGAAGCAAAGTGATCTAATTTCTGTCTCCAAAATATATCAATGTCTTGAATTCTGAATCATTGAAACAATACAACTGACATTTCATTAACTCTTTGCTCCTGTCAAACATTTTATATAAAATATTAACACCTTACAATGCTTTATTATACCAGAATGATATTCTCTCACAAAATTTAATTCAGAGAAAAATCTCTTAACTAAAACTCATATTTAAATGCATTTAAATGCATATATTTTCTTTATCAGTGTTTAAATATAATACATAAAATGCTGGCTCATATCCAACTTTTCATCCACCAGTACACCAAAGTTCTCTGCAGGGCTGCTCTCAATCTATTCATCCACCAGCACATATTGAGACTAGGGATTACCCTCACTCAGATGTAGGACCTCATACTTGGTCTTGTTGAAGTTAATGAGGTTTGCACAGGCCCACTCCTCAAGCCTGCCAGGGTCCCTCTGGATGGCATCCCTTCCCTCAAGTGTATCTAGCATTTTATCCCAGCACTAAATGACAATAAGATTTGCCTTTTTTTTTTTTTAAACGATACACATTTCTGTCAGTACTGAGACCCCATCCGTAATGGATGCTTCATACTACAGGGTCCTGAGCTGCAAATATTTATTACATGTGCTTTACTCTTCCTGCTCTGACAGAATTATGTACAGAGGTTAGGTTCCAGTTTAACTGGTCCTAGAACTGCAGTCATAGAGGACGATACAACACAGTGTTCTAAAGATGGTATCACCTGAAGTGACTGGAAAGAAAAAATTAAACTCTTAAGTTCTTCCCTAACCAAACTTTAACATTTAAATTTTCATTCTAATTAAAATTTAAATCAAATAAAATAAAATCTTTCTAATGTCTTGGCTACCTTTTTTCTTTTTAGGGCTAGGTCTAGGAACCACCCTGTTACTAGAGTTGTACACGGAGTACTTGGATTTAGGGGGAAGAAGACAAAATTTCTTTTTGTGATAATGCACGTACTTTCATTCATAATGCATACCATTTTAATTTATGTTTAATATTTTAAAATATTTTATCTAATTTTAGACTTCTAGAATTGATTCAATTATTTTCTTAAAACATGTAAGTTCCATGCCTCTACACTGATTTTGTTAGACATTGCTAGACTGTTAACTGTTTGCAATGAAGTCTTAAATAGCATACATACTGTTATACCATGGCCTATAAATAGCAACTCCAAATTCAAATAAATATGTTTTACCTGCTACCTTGTAATTGTATCCGTGTCCAATACAAAGGCTTCATTGGACGGCTAGGTTCAATGGCAGGTTTTCGAGGACCTTGGTCTGAAGATAAAGTGCTATTAAAAAAGAACCCAGCTCCAGGAGGTGGAGGGGGTGGAGGTAACCCAGATCCAGGCAGTGGAGGAGGAAGAGGAGGTCCCAACCCTGGAAGTGGTGGTGGTGGCGGTGGCGGTGCTTGAGAATTTCTACATCCTTCAGAAAGTGGAGGTGGCAGTGGTGGACCAGATCCAAACTGAGATGTCAGTGAAGTTGGGTCTGGTGGTAAAGGTGGTGGTGGAGGAACTAAACCTGGTACTGAAGAATCAGGAAGTGGAGGAGGTGGTGGTGGTGGTGGAGGAGGCAGGATTTGTTTTGGTTGACAAGATAAGACACTTTCTGAAGACTGTACATTGTAATTGTCCTTATTTTCACTTTGGGCAGAAATACTATGTGACAAAGAAGAAATATTAAGCTTTTTGGGTACTATTTGGTTATTTTTCACAGCTCTGTTTTCTTCTTCAATAGGCTTTATGAAAGTTTCTCTGTCAGTCTGTATACATACATTTCGGTATGTCTTTGGTGGGTTATCATCTTCAGTAGAAACACCAATATCCTTTGCTTTTTCATTTCTTCTGTTTAATTTATTATCTAGTTCATTCCTCAGACATGCAATGCTTTCCTCAAGCTGAGCAGTTGATACAGCATGTTCTCCACGAATATGGAAGACCCTGAGTTCAAACTGAGACTGTAAAGCAACAACAAAAACAACTTTGGTGCAAGTATTTTTCTAAACTGTTTATTTTACAATCATTAAAAATCATCACATTTAGACTATGTTCTTACTTTAGGCAAAAACAGAAATACTTTCCCAGTTTTAAATGGCTTTATTGTGAGCTATTATGTAATTAGATAATTACTAATCTTTAAAGAAATGTAAGCAGTGTGTGTTGCAACAAAACTTGTGAGTAAATATCCAGAATATCAAGTTAGCATATTCTAACTTGTACCTTGCCTTTAAGCAGACTTCCTGGTATTTAATTGCTGAATGCAATAATTAATAGTCAATTAGGGAAAAATGTTACCTTTTTCAAATGGTATTATACTTTATTAAATTCTTTTATTGACTGTTTCATTTCATAAATATGCCATATATATCTAGCTACCATGTTAGGAATTAAAAAATAGAAAACACAATAGAAGATTAAATTTCTCACAGATAAAACATTAAATAAACAAATTAAATTACCTTCTCAATCTATTAGAAGTTTTCTCATCAATTAAATTCAGAGGTATATATAAATTCTCCTTCAAATTTATCTTTACTACTAGATAAAAACTTCATTTCTACCAGATGTATTTTAATCTACAACTCAGGAAAATAAATCTTAGAACCAAGAGGATAAAGAGGATTTCACTGAGGTAGAAGGAAATAACAATCTTTCAGGAATATATATAAATAAGAAAGAAAAAAACCTCACTTTTCTTACCATATAAAACATTTGACACAGAAATATCTCCTTCAAAAAATCCAATCCAATCCTGCTATTCTAGACTGTTTAAGTCTCTACAAGCTATTTTCTGTTATGCCACGACGCTATCAGGTAACTGACTGGTGTTATCTTGTTTCTTTGCAAGGCAGTGACTCCTGAAAGAGGGTTTTCCATGCTCCTCTCAGGATCTCTGCACAAGGGGAAGCCAACATTTCAACTAAAGCACCTAATGAGCTGCAATTTTCCCAAATTCCTGCAGGCACAGCAATTTACACTTACAATATTCCCACATAGTGCTGGTCAGAAGTGGCAACATAGCTCTCCCTACTTATCATTCCAACTTGAGTATTAGGTCAGAGTTGTTTACAGCATTAATTAACACACATTCAAGTTATGCATTTGTAGCTCAGTACAGCATATAAGGTAATTTTGTATCATAGCAAGAATCTTGAATAGATATACAAACAACATATGTTAGTTCTTAAAACAGTATGATTAGATTGCGTTCTAGTCAATTTAAGTTAGTAAGTAAATTATCTGAAAATACTGGCTATAAAATGCTCCTTTTCTTAACTGGCAAGTGGAAAGATAGGAGATTAAGTTTAAAGCCTTACAAATCTCAGAGATTTTTTTTTTTTGAAACAACACAATTACTATTAGTTTTACAGAAGAACTAGGACTGATATGTACAACAAATAGAACGTTTTTTCTGTGGCTTTTTTTTTTTGTTTTTTGTTTGGTTTTTTTTTGTTTCCTTTTCCTGCTCTATCAAAATTTGTTGCTCAGCTTAATCATAAGTACAGTTGAACTATCACAAGATTTTCTGTCATTTGAATTGCTCCAGAGCAATCACTTTTCTTTTTAAACCCAAAATACTGATGGATAAATGAGGTAATGAAGTAAGCTTGCCTTAGGGAACTTAGCTATTTTGTTTATCATAGTATTTTGCCTCTATTGGACATCAAAAACTCCCCAATAGAACAATTTACTTTGAACTTTAAAGATTTTCCCAGCAGTAAATCTGAAGTCACCTTAAAAGCACACTGTAAAACAAGCACAGTATTTAACAAAACTACTTATTACATTTAACCGGGCATGAAAGCAACTGTTACATTATTATATAGCTTCTCAATTACAGAACTTCAGTCTTTAATTTAAAACAAAATTGGTGGTTGAAACTTAAAATTGTATTTGAGGTGATAGTTTTATGCTTTGTCTTGCTTTTTATTCTTTCACATTTTCAGAAGTATTTTCCTGTTAATAAAATAAAATTATTAACATAAACTTGAATTAAAGCTAAAATTACTGAGCACAAAACAAGAAAATCAGGCTTAAAAAAAATGACACATTGGAAATCTGTGTTGAATGTCTCATCAATGCTGCAATATGAAGTAGCAGTAAGTAATAAACCAAGTTTTTATTTTAAATACCTTACATCTCAAACCAAAACTTGTCCACCAAAATAAGATTAAGTAATACTGAAATCTTTTACTATGATTCAAAACAGAACTGCAACATACATAGCCACTGAAGGGACTGATCAGCACTATGGCAGTTCTAGGAAAAAAGGTAGCATGTCACAATCTGATCATGAGTCAACAACTCTGTATTAGGATACATATATAGAAATGTCATATGAAATAAAAGTAATCCTTGCACTCTGTTCAGCTACTAAAAGCTATGTGTATGTTCAATTGAAGAAAAATGCCATCCCTGTGTTCATGAAGATCATGGTTATTGAAGTCTGAGGCAGCTCATTCAGTACCTAGAAAATATCTAGGTTAAATCTACATTGCTTTTTGTCTTCACCACACCCTTACTGGATAATTTCCCCCTCGTTTAGTCTCTCCTTCTCCCTGAAAGTCTTATTTTTATCCCAAATCTGCTCGTGCTTTGAACACAGGTTTCAGAGTTTTTGCACCTCTGATTCCAACTAAAGTCCATGCCCTTTTTTATAATTTTTTTTTTTCTATTTGCTATTCTTGCTTCACTAGGACAGCTGTATTCACAAATTACTTCCTTTAATTTCTCAAGGTTTGTCTGGTGTCTGCCAGTGGAATAGGCACAATCCATTTTCCTTGAGTAAAATCACCTCACCAGAGCAAATGATCCCAGCTGACTTCCAGTTCCTTTAAACACAGACATTTATACATAAGCTTAGACAACCTGTAAATTAGACTCTTCCTAAAAATATGCTGCTGTTAATGGCTAGAAAAAGCAACCCCTGAAAAAAAATTAAAAAAACAAAACAAAAAAATCACTCCTCTTACTAAAATACATGATAGATGATTATGCAAATATCAAAAAAAATTATATACTGTAACATGGAAAACAAGAACAGTTTTTGGAATGGCTTGCCAAGGTCTTCCTGTCTTTTTCACTTAGAACCAGTGCTCTATGACTCCAGTGACTTCCTTTTTGCACCCGCTAAGTGACTTGACACAACACAGAGAGAAAAGACATGATACATTTTCTAAAATAATGTCAACAGCTCAGCCTTGGTCCTGTGAGACTCAGGAACATATCAACCATATGTTCAATGAAAGAAAAAGCCTGAAAAATGCATCAGTGTATAGTACCCCTACTTATGATGGTGGTCTCAGATGATAAAGCAGATAAATTAAGCACAAAAGAAAAAGACTAAATCCTCTCATTCAAAATATAGCCTACAAGTTGTCTAAATATCTTTGAAATGATAACATGGATTGATACAGACAAATCTCAATACCAATGTGACAGCTTTTCTCTGTGCTCTGACAGGTAACACATTACAGTCTCATTTAATACAGTCAATATAGTCAATCATAGGCTATATAGTTAAGTATATTTGTTGTGTTACTGCTTTATATGATGTAATTTATACGGACAAGGACTTTCTAACCATGACATAGAATTACATTAATATGAAAAGTTTTAGAACAATTTGTATGTATGAATATGAGGAAACCATAAGTCTCTATAGCAATATACATTCAAACATTCAAAACATCAGTTGTTGGCTTGTTATTAATCAGGACTAATTTGCACCATGAATGTTTAAAAAAATCCTGAAAAAGTGTAACAGTAAGACACAGAAAAAAGTTCTCTGAAACACTGTTTAGAGCAAGCAATACACAGAACTTTTGCTTTGAAACTAGCAAGTTAATGCTTGCATCATATTTTCTCACTAGCGTTTACAGTGCAATACTCTGAAAAGCAACTGTGTAAAACTGGCACGTCTTTAATGAACAAAGCTGTTCTATGTATGTCAGAGACAGACTTTACCAGAGAAACACACACTTTTACTAGTTTTTACCCTAATTAGCCGGAAATACAACATAGTAGAGAGAAAGTGAGCTTGATTTTATTCCCATCTCTGACTTTATACACTGATTGTTATGTCTAATTACTTATGCCAAACCATAAAAATGAAAAAAAAAAAGGAAACAAAGACAATAAAATATCTATCTAAGGATACGGGTTCTAGATGTGGACATGCTGGAAGGTGGGGACATGACAAAGAAAAGAAAAAAGATGAGAATTACTGAGATGCCAATGAAAAATGTAGACTTCACAACTTTTTTTTTTTTTAAAGTATTTTGGCCATCAAAGTACTGTGTATAGAAAAGACAGGAAAAAGAATTTTTTTCACAGGCAGTCTCTGATTTTTTGGATTTGTTCATTCTAAGTAATTTCATCTTCAGTTTTTGGAAGAACTCACACTTTTTATTCTTGCATTGTGTTGACAAAGAAAAAAAAGTCCTTTTTTTGTTAAATCTGTGTCCTTGAAAACACATACATTTGTTTTAAATTTTAAAAACAATCAGATATTTAGCAAAGGATTTCTCAATGAAAAAAAATCTGTGCCTTTTTTTTTGTAAAAATGAAAATTCCTCTCCAACAAATACGTCAACAAATATAATCAGTTACATATGGTATATCAACATTTTCAAGGATTATTCTTACATTTCATAGTAAAAAAGTAAGCTAAACGATTGACCATTCTCAAACATTCCCAGAGCTCTACATATTTGTATAGGTTATGTATACAAAGCCCAATTCTCTTTCTGATTTAAAAATATTACATACATAGTCTTATAGAGGAAACACAGCAAAAGTGGTTGGGAAGAAATGTGACTGTAGTAGGTATACAGAACATCATTTTTCTATATATTTTTGAAAATGTATAATTATCAGCATTTGGGTAGTTGAAAAAGCCTTATAGCCAATAATTTTGGAGTACAAAATTATTACTATCACACATCATTACAATATACCAGGTTACACTGCAACATACAGAATTAAAATTAAAAGGCTTAAAATTCACGTTTTTAGCACTTATTCACTTCAAGACTGATAATTTAAATATTTACTGTGAAAAGAAATATCATGTTTGCTACGTTGTAAAATACAACTTCTCATTTAACAACACCTGCAGTTACTTATAAAGTTTGATTTATAATTCTTGGGCAATTAGCATTTTCTACAAGGATATATTATGAAGCAATCCTCAATCTCAGGTTATTACACTCAAGTAAAATCTATAGACACCAAGCATGTAGCTATTTGATTACACATTAAAAATTATTCTTCCAACAACTAAGTAGCACAATTATTCAACACTGTAATTAAACTGCATTTTGACATACCAAATATCAACAAACATCCAAAACCCAAAGTAGACCTTTAATAGCTTGACTATTTAAAATATAATAGTAAAAATTTCTATTTAAGAAAAGGAAACCTAGATGATGAAGTTGTACTCCCTATATTAAGAATTTTAATAATTAGGTGTTTTGAGTGTATCAGTTACACATTTAGGATGGCTCAGAATGCATCTTCCATAATAACTTCCTTAATATTTTCTAGCCATACATAACAGATGGATTGCTATTATTTAAACAATGAATATTCATTTAACAGGTGAAGATGTTAAAAGCTCTCTTTCATGAAAAAACCTCTATTACTGTGAGCTTAAGGAGGTTGCTGCAGGAAGTGTAACAAAAGACAGAAAGCTTGATGCAGTTAACGTGTCCAGCCTTTATGAGACCTGTATTTATACTATCTGAGGTCTGATTAATTTTAAAGATTGGCAGTATAACTACACAATTTGTGTGACTTATCTACCAGAAAGAACAAATGCCATCAACCTGGAATTCTGAATTCACTCATGAATCTCTCCTTTATATGCCACTAATCCAGATGTATACAAAGTAAAATGAAATTGTATTTCCAGATTGGAATAAAAAGAAGGAAATAGTAAAGATGTTTTACTCCTTCCTTCTCTGACTTTTCTGATTGTACTGAAATAATGAGTATGACAAACTTCATTCCATCTTTTTCCTTATTCTGTCTGTAAGAAACACCATCTAACCAAGATTAACTTAAAAAACCCAAATAAGTAAATGAACAACTGAATGAATGTACAAGAAAACAACACACTCAATACAAGAATGTATTTAAAGGCAACATAAGGAACAATGATCTCCAAGAATTGCACTATGTTTTGCACTCCATCTGCTGTTATTTCTGGTATTTTCTTATTCTTCGTAAGAAAAAAAACTGCAAAAGAAGCAAACTGCACTTCTCAGAATACAAAAAAAATCAATGAGAAACTGAAGGAATTAACATAACATCTATTCTCTCTACTACAAAAACATTCCAGATCCATCAATTTTGAAAGATCATGAAGAATGGGAGAGGTTCCTGAGGACTGGAGGAAAGCCAACTCCAGTCTTCAAAAAGGGCAAGAAGGAAGACCCTGGTAATCCATCATCTATTAAATCGTGGAGAACAGGAGAGGTACCTGAGGACTGGAGGGAAGCTAATGTCACTCCAGTCTTCAAAAAGGGCAAGACGGAGGACCCAGGTAACTACAGACCAGTCAGGTGGTACCATGAGGGTGGTAGAACACTGGAAAAGGTTGCCCAGGGAGGTGGTTGAGGCCCCATCCCTGGAGACATTTAAATTTGCTGATGATTCAAAACTGGGAGGAGTGGCTGACACACCATAAGGCTGTGCTGCCATCCAGAGAGATCTGAACAGACTGAAGAGCTGGGCACAGGCAAACCTAATGAAGTTCAACATGGATAAGTGTAGAGTCCTACACCTAGGGAGAAATAACACCATGCACCAGTACAGGTTAGGAGCTGACTTGCTGGAAAGCAGCTCCACATAAAAGGACCTTGGAGTCCTGGTGGACAGTAAGTTATCCATGGGAGAGCAATGTGCCCTTGTGGCCAAGATCATTGGTATCCCAGGGTGTACAAAGAAGAGTGTGTCCATCAGGTCAAGGCAGGTTCTCCTCTCCCTCTACTTTGCCCTAGTGAGAACAAATATGTAGTATTGTGTGTGTCCAGTTCTTGTCTCATAGCAGAGTGCTACAAGGATGATTAAGAGACTAGAACACCTCTATGATGAGGAAAGACCTGTTTAGTCCGGAGAGGAGAAGACAGAGAGGTATCTTATCAATGTTTACAAATATCTGAATGGTGGGTGTCAAGTAGAAGGGGACAGTCTCTTTTCAGTGGTGCCCTGTGACAGGATGAGAGGCAATGGTCACAAACTGGAATACAGGAAGTTCTGTGTAAACACGAGGGAAAACTTCTTTACTGTGAGGGTGACGGAGCACTGGAACAGACTGCCCAGAGGTTGTGGAGGTTATGGTCCTTCTCTAGAGCCTTTCAAAGCCCTGCCTGCATCTCTTCCTGTGTAGCATGCCCTGAGTGATCTTGCTCTGACAGGAGGGGTGGACTCAATGGTCTCCAGAGATGCCTTCCAACCCCTACCATTCTATGGCTCTAAAACGCATGGCACTTTTATAGTCTATATTTGAATGAACATATTCTTACATTTTCTTGTATGTGTACACATTTCTAATATTATTCCAATTAATCGCTCCAGCTACAGTCAAAATGATTCTTGATTTAAGTAAGATTTCTTCATGCCACTTCAGAATTAGTTTGCATTTCTAACTCATTTTCAATACTTCCTTTCTATACACTCTGTTCTGGGTACAAATTTAAGAAACATTTTGCAACACCTTCAGCTACAGTTCACTCTTACGCCTCTGTATAGTATATCAATTGTATTACCCCTATGCTTTGCTCCTGAACTCACTTCCTTGAAATTCCCAGTGCTGGTTTTCTCTTTGTCTTTCCTATTTAATCTTCCATGTATATTCTACTATATGGGAAATGTGTCACCGAAATAACTCGATTCATTACAGGCTGTCACCCTTCGCTTTTATTATATTACTATAAAATGATTCTTCTAAATCAAATCGCATTCTTTAGCAATTTAATTCTTTATATACACTGTCTTCTCTTCCTCCTCTTAACCATTTTCCAGGACCCCAAATCAATACTAACCAGGCTAGATTTGTAAGTTTTAGGCCAGTGCATTTGTACATATTGAGTCTAATGGCTCTATAAAGACAATAAATAAGAAATAGCTGTTTATTTGTTTTTTTAAAAATACCAGAAGTTTTTAAAACAAAAATGATAAATCTACAGTTGGAACTTAGTAAATAGTCTACTGACAGTAGAATATAGTGAGAGTGGGAATGAAATCCATTCATTCTTTCACACTACTGCAAAGCTTTCAGTGACCATGTAGATATAAAGGTTACAAATACACCTTCATTTTTGTCACTATAAGAAAAGTAAGAATAGCCATGCAAAGCACATCTGTAACACAAGGACTCTATTTCCTGACCAGGACCATGTATTTCAAGAGTCTATTCTGCACAAGATACAAACCACCCCTTGCATTAAGGACTGCACACAGTCCTATATTATTCTAAGCTTCAGCATTTCCTCTTCCAGTTGTTTGTAGACCTTAAGTTCCCTATTTCCTCTTAATGCTCTGTCCTCATTTCCATGCTCCTTGCAGAGTGATTTCCAGGTTGCACTCAAGTTTGCTTTCCTTACCCTGATTGTCTTGTGTCTGCTCTGTAAAACTTTCTGTAAATCTTTCTGTAAATTTACCTTCATCTAGGTTTTGTTTCCTGAACACAAACATATTCTCCCCTCAGTCCTTTCGTTGTTAGTAACTACAATCCAACCATTTTAGATTACACAAATTAACTCACTTAGAGAGTTTTATTATACAATACACAGCTCACAACAGCTCATCTCTAGTTGTGCAGCTGTGCTATTTACATGTAGCTTTGCTCAGACACTCTTCTATTAAGAGTAAATCACTCCTCCTCTCTGTAACTTCTAATCAAACATCCAGATGAAACCCTTAATGTGTCCTTGAAATTTCTTGGTAATCTCAAAATCCCGCAATCATTATGAATTCCAATACATGGAAAAAATACCTCTAAGTATGTTCACTATACTCCACAGCACACTCCATATTTATGGATCCTGTTATGTTGACTTTAGCACCTGGTAAGTGATGTACTCTACTGTGGCTTCTCTGTGCCCACAGAGACATTTCACTGAAATCTAAATAATTCCTGAATCTGGTATATGTATCAAGCAGAAAGTTATTAATACCTTGGATTCACTAACTTTGTGTCACGCACACTTGTAACATTTGTTAAGCAATATCATCTCTTGAGGTAAGTGATAGCACCTAACTAGACTAAATATTACTTAATAAAGCCACCTGTTAAAACGTGCTTAAAGGCTATTAATAAATAAATATTAATAGTAGACAATGTAGCATTTTATGTAGATTTTTATATGCTTGGTAGGTCACTTTTAAAAAACCTCATTAATACTAAAGTTTCCATTTATTTGAATTATTTTTTTTTAGAAAAATAAAACAATGAAAATATTCAGCTGACAAAACCCAATATAAACCTGCATGTATTAGCTTGCAGGTACTAGTGAGAAGGGAATATCATACCCACTGTAAGTATATAGTGTACAGAAGCTACAAGAGGCTATATAACACCCAATACATGTCATGTCATGCAGAAAAGGAGTGATCCTTGCAGAAAGTGACTGTGTGTTTATTCTTTCTAAATGCAAGTTAGCTTATACTAACAAAAATAAATGAGATATATGTTTGTAAAGTTTGTATAAATAAATGTTTGTAAAAAGTAGTAGCCAGTTAAACTGAGACCTACCTGTAAATTTCAAGGAAAACTGGCAATTTTATGGACAATTTAATTGGTAAAATCTCTACATATTGCTGAAGTGTTGAGTTGAATTCACTTGGAGTTCTGCAGAATGACATGAGGCAATTCAACATGCAACACATCAATAAATGTAAATGATATATTGCATACAACTTCTCTGTGGCCAAGCTAATTAACAGATAAAACCGCACCATATGTTAAAAATTAATTTCAAACTTTTGTTGAACTAGGACCATAAAAAATTAGCATGCAGAATCCAAACATACTGACAACAGCCTTTCCTATTACAAACATTGTAGTTACTTCCCTATTCTGTTTCTCACTTGCAGCTGCTACCTTATTCTTAGGACAGCCTAAGGTTACTATGTCAGTATATAGATATCAAAATAGTAACATTTATTCCTTATGCTGGTGTTCAGAAAATTATATCCAAGAAGAAAAAAAATAAGTTATTGCTGTTCAAATATAAAAATACAGATCAGTATTTAAAATTCTATTTTACTTAATCACTTGTATTGATGACAATTAGCTTTAAATAAGTTACAGTACTTCTCATTTGCCAGGGAAATTATAGGAAACGTTACTTTTCCTGATGTATATAATGATTTGGCATGTAAAATGTGAAAACAATGCCAAAAAATGGC
Organism: Megaceryle torquata; assembly: GCA_024611175.1. NCBI lineage: Eukaryota > Metazoa > Chordata > Aves > Coraciiformes > Cerylidae > Megaceryle > Megaceryle torquata. The sequence goes on from JANIJG010022335.1 coordinate 34,128, forward strand.
TGAAAACATGCTGAAGATGAAGTTTCAGTGACAAAAACTACAGAGGCAGTATGGATCCAATAAGAAAACCGATTGTAGTAGAGAGCAAGTTGTCTCTGATCTTGGGAGAATGTTTTTGGACACCTAACAGCTTTTTTATTACTGTGGCTGATTAAAATGAAAAGCCTTACTACTAAAATGTTCTTTTTGATGAGGTTTTTTTCCATGAACTATAGACCTTGCAGTCCAGTGGGATACAAATCCTTTGATCCTGTGCAGTCACATAAATTCAGAGTCGTAAAACAACATTGAATTTGATTTTATTAGTGTGGCTGATGTTGCCAGAATTGTAATGCAACCTTGTTTTTCTTCTCTTTTCTTCCTTTTCTTTTGCAGAGGGGGTGGAAAGGAGAGATTACTGTCAACATTGCTTCACAGTATAAAGAACTAATTTCTTTGGCAACCAGACTCCAAGATTAAGCCATTATAACTAAGCTTTGTAACTACATAGGGAAGTAATGATACATATCACATTCTGCTAAGTTGCAATGAATGATTTGATTGAAGCAAAAAGCAATGTAAGTACAGCACACTACAAACAGTAAGCAAAGATAAAGTTATGTATCTATAGAAGGATAATGGGCAACAGTGAACACTACTTTTCAATAGGAAATAATCAGCCAAATAGCCATTCACTTACTTGCTATTGAAGGAAAATAACTTTCTGGGGTCTTTTTGACACCAAATATCAAAATAACAACAGAAGTTTGATTTTACTTTAAGGAACATAGTCACCTAAAAGAGTAATTATCTGATACTTACAATTATCACATTACTCCCATGTTACAGAGAGGGACCTCAACATGTCAAAACAAATGGATTGCTTGGTGAGACAGTCCTTCCTTCAACATAAAACATTATGCTGCAAAAAAAATACTACCTCTTTTTCTACAGTAAAAGAAATGAAGGCAGAGGTTAATTTCACATGCAGCTTCACATTCAGAAAACAACAGTTTTCATTAAGGTAACACACTTTCATTGGAAGGAGAAAAAAAAAATACATTCCTTTCCTCACAACTTCATTATGGAAGATATTTTTTCATATTGACTAGATAATACTTGCCTCAATTACAATGATTAAAGAAAAAACTCAAACTGTGGATATCACTGTCAAGGCAAAATCCTACACACACAAGGTTATCTTTCATGACTTCTATCTTAGTTTAACTAGGAAGCTTCCAATTCTGCAGATACTATTATAAACTTACGTGGTTAAAACAGAAGACAGTCTAAACATTTACAGATCAGGTAACATTTAGAAGAAAACCCAACACTGTTTATAACTAGTCTTCTTTTTAACACTGTAGAGATGTTTATGTTATACTTGGCAGGTAAAAGATACCAATACGCTTATCTAAGGTACAGTTTATGAACTCCAGAGATACAGTTTATGAACTCCAGAGATTCTATCTGGATAAACAAAGTGTAACATCAATTATGGGAACGACTGTAACTGTGTAAAAGACATACCTACTTTAAACTAATTTATACTACATGCTAATTATGTATCATCACACCTATTCTAGATGTTCCCATTACAGAATTTGAAGAAAATACTGCACACACAAAAACAAGTTTAAAAACTGGCCCTGGTCAATCACTCAAAAGGAAAACTAAGTATAGGTGCCAGAGTAACCTTAATGCTCTCCCTCTTTAACCAGATTTCAAGTATCACAACTATGCAGAAACTTTAGCCTTGTTCAGTGAACATGATAGGAATTATTCCAGACAATAATTAAAAACTGTATTATGAAAAAGCTACAAGCTTTTAAGACTTCTGCATTATGTATGCTGAAGCTGAAAGGCATATAATGAAGAAAGCATGGAACCAGAGGAAGAGACACAACAGTGTTATAGTAAAGGCACGATAATGCTGACCTGGAAAAAAAGATTCTATACTTGCTCAAACTGATGCAAGATGAACCACACATCACCTTCGTGTTTCTCAAGCAGTAACCAATGATACACTTTATTGTATAAGCACCTATCTTGAGATTCTGGAATCCAGTTTGTAGTTGCAATGTAAGTTAAGAATGAACTGTGATATGAATGTATAAGCAAGCATAAGCTTCCCAGTACATTTGTAATACCTTACATTGCTGAATAAAATATAAATAATAATAATACATGGCTATCTGAATACATATTTTAAAATCCAATTTATACATATGAAACATCCTGACAAAACTTGTGACACTGAAAAATCCATAATGAAACTATATTCAGATCACTTTTTGATTAATAAACAAGGGAGGGTATTACTCACTGAACAACAACAATAATATCCAGTACTGAATAGATTACATTCATTCTAGAATACATATTCTGAGGGAAACTGTGCACTTGTAAGTAAAGCCTGTATTGTGATTCCCAGATCCAAATCTCTGCAAGTTATCTCCTACAGTTTTCTGTCTTGACTCCCCCTCCAGCTTGCCAGTCTCATCCTAGCATCTCTACTCACCATTTTCTACCTAGATCTCCATCTCTCATGTCTCCATACATCTTTCCAGGTCTTACAGTCTGCTTCAAATTCCAGTGGCTTTTTTTTCCACACTGCTTCACCACCAAACAGAGTGTCAGAAGTCAGGCTCCTACTTGAAAGTGGGATCTCCACCTAACCAGGAGTGACTTGTAGCACTCGTTAACCAGCAGAACTTAGTTATGCCACAGTCTTATTTGTAACAACTTTAGTTGCTTTGCTATCTTTGGTGGCTATGTGGAAACATCACATTAAAATTTTGGTCAGCACCAAAAAATGCAATAGGTACAATGAGCACTAGATTTGCAAAGTTAAAAGCTGCTAAAATCTGAAGTCTTTACTGGATATGAGAAAAATCAGTTTTGTTTCAAAAGTTTAACTTCTAACTTCAGACAAATCAGCAAAATGTTCATCTTCACCAAATTGGTCCCTGTTCTAAAATCAGGAACCTTAAAGCTAGAATTTTTAGACTACTGAAAATTATGTATTTTATTCAGAGAAATGGCTTACAATTATTAAACTCAAACATCTGGTTTAGTAAATATCAAAAATCAAATAATTTTGGCAAGGAGTACATGTTGTCAAAATCAAAATGGCAAGATAACATTGATACTACTTGATTTTTACTGGCTTCTACACTCCCATGATTGCATTTCACTTCATTTTTCCTGTAGACAATTATTTCCTATTTTACAAAGGTCTCCAAATCTGTCAAAATAAAATGTCATCATGCTCACAGTATGTGTTCTATTTTATTCTCCTGAGTATACAACATTTACTAAGGTGATGGGCTAAATTAACTTTCACAGCAATAATAAATACAGGGGTTTATAATGATTTTTATTTTTTAGAATAGTTTCATGTTAGTCCTAATTAAGCAAAGTGTTTTGTAATGTGCCTAAATTTGAGGAGGAGCTCAGCCTCGCTGAAGCTGTAAGACTATGAAATATCTTATTGATCTCTACACACATTTTAATGTTATAATACCATGTCCCTGTGCTGAAACAGAGTTGAAGAGATTTTCATTGTATTCAATACATGGAATATGGTCTGTGGTAACTTCTTAAATAAACAGGAGAATCCTTGGATCAGCATGTGGAATTAACAGCATTCCACAGCTGACATGGAGTCTAAACAATCCAAGCTCCTACAGTGAAACAGTATTGATGAAAATAATAGAGCAGCAACACAAGACGTGGCAAGTAGCAGTGACAAAAAAAAAAAAAAAAAAAACCAAAACAACACAAAAAGAGAAGAGTGTCTTCCTGGGTATTCTGGTTATCAGATAAGAAAACAATCACAATATAAACATACTATAGCAAAATAAGGATGAAAAGCACATTGCATCAAAAATATGGAAAATAGGAAGCTGAAGAAAGAGAAGAGGGGGCAGAATTTTCCTTAACATAAGTATCAGAGCACAGCAGAGACACTTAAAACTTAATCAAGAATTTGATTATAGAATATGACATTAATATAGGCATCATAATGCTCAACTTTTTAAAACATAATTAAGTACTGAACAGAGGAATAACTTCATATACCATGAAGACCATTCCAAGCTTCCTTTCTGAATGAAGATGCAATTGTCAACAAGTGGTTTCTAAAGAGATTAAAGCATTTCTTGCTGTCTCTGTGTGACTGTGCACGTTATAGAAAGTTATTGTTCTATTGCTCTTGTCCTTTGCTATCATTCCCTGGTCTGCTACTCCACCTCATCTAGCACTGGCCATGCAAATTTTTCATTACAAGGTGATTTTTCTCCTGCTGGGATTTTTCTATTTCAGGAGATACATACTTTAAAGATAATCTTGCTCCCATTGTCTGTGAGCCTTAGCAGAAGTTTAATACAATTTCACAGGACTTCAGTCTTTTCCTTCTCATATTTTTAAAAGTTTTTCTCAACCCTGTATTGCACTGCTAAAAGGCTCCACACTGAACAGGGAGAACACTTTTATGAGGACAAAGTAGCCAAGAAGAAGATTCATCAAGACACACAGTACACATGCAGTGGTGAAACCATACATTTTGCAAGCAGCTAAGCACAAAGACTGAAACATTTCACGTTAGACAAGAGTAGTACCAATAATTAACCACAAGCTGGGAGACCTTCATCAGTAACACCACATGGAAATGCTGAAAAGCCTGAACAGCTCATTAGAAAAGACCAACTAATAAACCCTTGCTGACCTTGGCTGCTCCTTTGAGCTACAACTCCACCAGACAGAAACATACATGATGCAGATTTTCTTCTATTGTGCATGCTGGGACATGAAAATCCAGTAAAGAACATGCAAAGCAGTTAGCCATCTTTCATCTTATAAAGATTAAAATTAGCCATCTCAGCATCATGAAGCAAAACTTTATTACCAAAAGTCAGCATATTTTCCCCTTCTTAAATGTTGTTTTGTTTAGTACTGTGGCATATCAAAGCTTTCAAGACTATTCAGCACTAGGCCCCATATTTTAATAGTAGATTTCAAAACAGTTACATCTGACAAACTGAAATCCTTATCCTATGCAAGAATTCACATATGCACATAAAAAACTGAGGAAATTTTTATTTTTTTTTTATTTTTTTTTCCCCAGAAAGGGATGATAAAGAACCCTGCCTAAGAGCATCCAGGTCAGATTTTTTTCTATTGAATTTGTTAAAAAAAATCCCACTTCATGGTAATAGAGCGTTTACCAAAAAAAAAAAAAAAAAAAGAAGATGTAGATGAATTCTAATATTTTAAAATATTTTGATTTGGTGTTAAAGCATCTGATTTCTGACATTCTTTCTGAAGCTGAAATGAAATTTCACTTTTACTTATAAGTAAAAGACATTTTAAATTGTCAAAATAAAAGTGAAATCACCCACTTCTATAAAAGAAAGTTTTTGATATGCGTTCTGCCAGACAAGAGCTTTCTACCATCACCTCCCCCAGCTGAATTACAAATTTCAAAATGTGGCAGGGAGAAGCAGGACCTTTTGCTACACTCATAATTAAAGAGCAATGGAAGCATTCATTAATGGAAGCACACTGACCGTGAGGGAAAATGAAAGACAAAGGGCCAGGCAAGGACTTGTGAAGCATAAAATGTAAAAACAGATTTGTAAAAGGATGAAAAGGTCATCATGCAGGTGATCACCTTTTTATTACTTTATTTTATTACTTCACTCAGTAACTAAGAAAATGTTTTTATGCCTTTCTGGTCTCAGTACAAAATAAAAATGACTAATTTTGAAATTATTAGACAATTTTGACTAGTGCTATGATTTTCACATTCCTTTTTCTTCCACATTTTTCAATCTTTTCCTGTGGCACTTTGAGGTACTGCTCTTCAATCTCTACTTATGATATGAAATTGTTTTCACAGTTAAGAAAGTTCTTCTGTGAAAAGGGAATTACTTTCTACCCTCTTCTAAACTTCAGCTCTTGAAACCTTTGCAATAATGCAAATATAAATAATGAGCAAAAAAGTCATTATGAACACCCAATGATACATTCTACTCTAAATGAGGCCAACCTGTTCTTTCATCATGTCATGGGTACTTGTACACTAACTGCATTCACTATTTCTTAAATTCAATGATATATTGATAATTGTGTTAGATGCATCTACAAATATTTCTAAAATATGCAATGAGATACTTTGAGAGATGTAGAAATATTATTTTATTATATAATATTTATTGTATAATTTACAAATTATCTATAGTTTATATATTATCAGATATGTATTATTTCTTATATATATAATAATGTCCATCACATAATATATTCTAATATTTTTGAAACCCGTGATTAATGGCTGAAGACACTATTATTCTCTGTTTGAGAACATGTAAAAGATGTAGTGAGTTGGTAGAAGCCTAATAACCTGTAACAGAGAGAAAGATCCATGCATAGGGTACAGAATTAAAGGACAGCTTAGGACTTTGATTCTGTCTTCCAAATGGAGTACTAGACTTCCAGATGAAGATGAAGGGATATTTGATGCACTTGTGATAAAGGGAAGGAGAAATTAGGAAAAAAACTTGAACTCATTTTATCAAATGAATTCATGGAAAAAATAAAAGTATACTACACCCTTGTACAGCTATGTGCTGAATTAACTATTAAGTACTGCCATCAGAATATTACCTTCAAGTTAATTCCTTCCTGTCAGAAGTCAGTAGTTAATTTATAATATTTTGATTTAATGTTAAGTTGCTGTCATCTACTTAGTTGCTTATTAAATAGTGTAGATTTAGTTCTGTAGGGAAAATACCACTGAGGTGCTAACAGCTACTAATTATCTATTGAGCAACTTTGATTCTAGTTCCATAACGTGCAAGCTAATGTCTGACCTAAACTAACATTGCACCAAGTTCACACATAGTGAGCAGGATGTTACCACCACACACACTCACAGTTCAGAAGGAAGTATGACAGAGAAGCTGTGACATGGTTTAGGAACTTCTGAAAGACTTAGCTGACATCTAGTGGCAGGAGCAGAAAAAGTAAAAAAAAAAAAAAAAAAATCAACAGTGGAGAACAGAAATAAATTTAATGTCTTTAAAAAAATCATTCTTTTTTTTGTAAATAACAGGTGAAAAATTAAATAAATGCTTGGAACACAACAGCTAATAATAATAAGTAAATGATAAAAACTAAGTATCTCTATTACCCTAAGGACTATTTTCATGTGGCTGATTCAGATGAATTATGTACATTAACAAATCAAATAAAAGGTGTTATGAATTAATCTTATTATTATGCAATATGGTGCAGATTCATCAATAATTGATTTGTGTAATAAATATTTGTAATCTTAATTTAATATGCATGCTACATGACTAGAACTGATTTCATGTGACATCAAACAAGGAACAAAATTACTGTGATAACAAAGATGGTGACATAAAATAAACACAATACTGTCATTCACCCTCTCTAGCCAGTGATAGTTTTACATCCTTCAAGATGGCTACATCTGCTGCAACTTCAACTGTCTACAGACCAGCACCAACCCTTTCAAACTGGTGGTACAAGTAATGCTGTTGTACTCTGCGTACATATGAAGTTTATAGGAAATGAAGACAGCAATAACAAATCTTAAAGCATAAAAACCCCTTAGCAATTTCATTCACATAGTTAAGTGAAAAACAAACTTCCAAAAGAAACAGAACAGAAGTATAGGACACTTTACATTGCTAAACAGATCTCTCACTTAGATGCCACTATATACAGGTTTCAAGGGACAGATTCTAGACAACTTTGCTTGCTTTCACCTTCAGAGAACAGTTTAATAATTTTTGAGAAATTTCCTCTACACATACTTTCCAGGGCTCCTTTTTCTAGGATCTGAGGATTTTTTCCTAGGGAGTTTAGGAATAACAAAGAATAAGGGTCTCACCCCTAATCTTTTCCAGAAAGTATGATGATCAACCTTCTTCATAAAAACAATACATGGGATTTGGGGCAGTCTGCAAGTGCTCGTTCTGAAAGATCCTTCAGTGCGTAGTATAATCAAATTTAATTCCAGCACTTTCAATAGCAGGGATATCCACTATCCTATTTTTTGTTATATCCTTAAAGAATAAAATGCCACAAGTTTTAATATTAAATCATGACACCATTTGACTTCTCCACACACTCCCATATGAAATTTTATAATGTAAAGTTCCTACTATATACATATATACTATATATACAGCACTATATAGTAATTCATATTTTTTATCTTAAAATAATTGTTTTCCCTTCTTTAAATAATGAAAAGCCACAAGAAAGAGTATATACAGACAATATCTGGTCTTCTCTAATGCATTCTATTTTTACCAGTGCAAATGCTCAGAACATAAAGAATTAACAAAAATCACGTCCCTTTGCTGTTGTAATTAAATACTACAGACATCAGGGAAAAGCATTAATTTTTAAATGAATCAAAAAAACAGGAAAAATTCCTTTTAAATTAAAGACAAAATAATAATGGCTAACAACAGAGATTTACGCAAAAAAAAATTTGTTCTTTAAAATGTTTGAACATAGGGATACAGGAGAAAGAACCATGATACCATTGGCCCTCTCGGCCACACTGGGACTCCAAAGTCCTTCTCTGTGGAGCTGCTTTCCAGCAGGTCAATCTCATTTAAAAGAGAATGTTTATATCATTGAAAGTTATGAACAGCAAAAAAATGAATGTACTTCTCCTCCAATGTCTTTCAGATGTACTCTTACGGAAAGCAAAATGTGTAAGATGAACATTCTTTTAATGAAAGATGAAAATGAAGAGATGTGCAATTTTTCATGGATGCCTGCAAGTACCTGTGTCGCCTGCCAGTACCTGTGTCCTCTGCCTCTACTGTTTCCAGGATTCCTTGTGAAGCAGAAACAATTTTCTCTCTCACCGAGACTGTACTCTCTGAAATGCTCTCTCCAAATGAATATGTCCCCCTTGAATCCAGCTACTGTTCTTGTGTGGGAGAGTTACACTACTGATTGTAAGAGTTATTATTTATTATTAATTGTACATTACTGTTGTATTTACTTTAGTGCTACCTTGCATTTTCCTGCCCTGAATTTTTAACAGATGCACCGCACACCAGAGAATGCTGCCTGTCCTGTCCACTACACAGGCTGCCACTATCATTCCAACCCTCTCTACTCTAAGATCTCACTGAGCTTTCTCAGCCTCACAGGTTTTACGTCCATTACGTCCTGCCCTTTGTGAAGATGCAAAAGACATACATACTTTGTGTTGTACAAATATTGTGCTTGGCTGATGATTACTACGTGTGATCTGCCTAATGACACAGTCAATGTATCAAAACACTGCATTATGAGACTCCCTCTGTTAGCAAATTCAGCGTTTTCCATTCTATTTGCATTAATGTTGACACAGAAAATATGGACTCTTTTGTACTTGATGACTTGTATACTAAGGATTTAGCACACAGACACACATTAGAACACAGTGCAGCTATGCCTAAGAATATGTTGCAACCCATAAGAAAAGGAAGATGCTGTTAACTTTTCTTTAAACTAGGACTGTTCAACACATTCACTTCAAGTTATGCTGCCATTTGAATTCCAGCTTTTGTGATAAAAACACTCTGCTTATCAGTCAGTCATGCCAAGGAAAAGCGAGTTCTAATGTTAATCTTTGTTATTTCTGACAATTAGACAGTTGGTTAAATTTACACTTACAAAACCAGACATCAATAAAGAATGTTCAATACAAAATTTCAAAGTCTCCCAAATGAAATTACCATGCTTATTTTTCAGCCTAAAGTTACAGCAAACTCCTTCTACAGAAGTATGTTTCATTGAGAAAGAATAGTGAAATGCCAGTGCCTTAACACAAGTAAATGTACGAGTACTGCACTGCTGAGTCACAAGGAAGAATTTAAGACTACAACAGTAAGCAAAACTACAAAAGGGAAACATGTAAAACTACTTTTTGCCATCATATATGTGTATATATGGATCTCAACTAGATTAATTTTTAAATGAGTTGGCAGTCAACTGAGAAACAAATTCTTAACATTTGATGGAAAGTACATGTTTGCACAACTTAAATCTGTAGAATGCACTAAAGTTAGGGAAAGAAAAGTAAAAAGATCAAAGTATACCTTTAATGTTTCAATTTCTTCTTTGTGTTCCCTCTTTAAATGCAAAATGGCAGCTTGGTACTCTGTAAAAATAAAAAAGTACATTCCATTAGAGACTGAAAATGCATCATCTTCAGCATAGTATATTTCGTATAACACCGGTGGGTCCAAATGCAGATGTAGGCTTTCAAATAAAAGACCTTTAACAATGGTGAAGGAAAAGAAAATCTGAACACAGTAATTAGGATTGTTTTCTAGGACTACTTGACCAGATTTTCCATGGTGTTTCTGAGAGCAGAGGATAAAGGAAAGAGGTCATCCATGCTGTGAGGGTAAAATCAGGAAAAGATGCATCAGACTGAAATAACAAAAAACTTCGGTTTTGCTTAGCTTTGCAAATAAATGCAGAGCTGGTATTATGACATAGACATTCATGCACACACCTGAAATGTAACAAAACCATGTTTTAAATACAATTATTTAAATGGAACTGTAAATATACAATCACTATACACAGGCAAAATGGATAAGAAGAGCAATCGCAAATGAAAATGAAGTTCTGGAAAAGTACCCAAGAGCTAGAGATAAAAAGAAATCTTGGTCTTAATTCTGTCTGTCAAAGATTAATTACAGGGTTTAAGTACCTTCAAAGGGTACCAAATAGCCCTTCCATTTAGCAAAAATGCAACAAAATCCAAAGATACAATAAAATTAAAAGCATGAAACTTAAAGCCAACGAAATTTAAAACAGCAATGAAAAAATGAGGATGATGGGCATTGAATATACAGGTTTAGTGATCGCTATAATGTTAAGGTGTAAATTTAACAAACGGACCTCTAGATGGGTCCCATACCGTAGTTTTCCTCAAGCCATACCATGGCTACATTTGGCCATACAAGAAGAGACCTTTCATTACAGCTGTGTCATGTCAGAAACCTCTCTTCTGTAAGACACTGGCCCAGAAGCTACAGCCCTCCTAAACAGGTAACTGGAGTTCATTCTTAGACCTCTGAAGCCCCACTTCTATCTGCTTCCAAATCATGATTCATCCAAAAGGGTATTTCTAGTTCCCTGTCTTGGATTCTGCTTCCTCAACTGAGGAAAAAAAAAAAAAAAAAAAATTTCTTATTTAAACAAGGATTGAAAATAGTCCAAAGACTATTTTCCAAACACTAAGGGTTTGTTTGGTCCCTGGAACAGGAGAACTAATTAAACACCATAAGAACATTAAAACATGAACCAAACCATCATCTGTAAAATATTCCTGTGTTTAGGTGTTGGGGTGGGTTTTTTTTGTTGTTGTTTTGTGAGGTTTCTTTGTCCCCTTTTCTTTCTTTCTTTTCTTTTTTTTCCTCTTGAGAGTAGGTGGAAGAAAGAGGAAAGGAAAGATAACCTGGTCATCACCTCAAAATCTGCATGACACAGAAGCTTTTAATGCAAAACTATATTTTTCAAATGCAGGTGAAGCCATATGCTAGCAGCTGAAAAGATACACAGAATCACAAGGAAAAGGGACTGATATTTTACAAGACACAAAATAAAAAACTTGTGTGATTCCCACTAATATCTCCTCCTTCCTCTCTAACAGCTCCATACTCAGAGCATTCCAGCACAGGAAAATTGCCTGACTGCTCTACTAGAATCACAACCGGTTAGGTGTATGGACTTCTAGATCTTCTGCTCTTAATTCCTTTGACTTGTTGATATTCCTTCTGGACACAGGCTCTGCTTATCCATTCACCTAAATAAGACTTAATGAAACAGTTGCCTCAGGTCACCCGAAAAGGTTGCAACCCTTCTGGCACTTCAGCTGGCTAAGCACTCAGTTTAAAGGGCATGAACCTTTATGAACACCCTGATGTTTAGCTCTTTAAGGTCACATGATAACCAAAGCAAACAACAGGCTTTGAAAATGCTGCTAACAACCAGTTCTTAGTTTGACTGACAGAAGGATACAGATCTATCTTAACAAAAGACCTACTTTCTATGTGGTATTGCCCAACGCTTAACATTCTTGGGAATTTGAGAGTCATAGTTCACATGTGTTGACACAGACATGCACTGGCACCAAAAGTAGTTTTCACCAGTTCGACCCATTCCAAATCCCTGTTCCCTGTTTTCTTATCTTGGCACAAATGTTTGTGCAGCCAAAGAATGATGGAAGAACTCCTACAGATGAAACCTAACATAGCATAAAAAAAACTAAAGAATTTTTTAAAAATTAAAAGATACGTCATTTTTTCTGACAGACACTTTGCAAGATATCATTTAAGTTGGCATGTGGTTTTCATTACTTCTCCTAGCTGAAAGCTCCAAAATAAATTCTAGAGATTGCTTTGTTTAATCTTTGTTTTAAAGCAGAGGTAAGATAGAGTAGCAGTTCTTTTCTGGTTTATTTTTCCCTTAAAAATATTCTTAGAAAGCACTAGATTATGAGAATTAATAAAACTAATTCATTACCTAAAACACTGCTACTGCATAAAAGAAACTGTATCATAAACTGATGCACTGTCATATATTTAATATATTGTTTACTATGCAATATACTGACATTCTACAGCATAAGCTTCCTTTGTTTTGTTCTACCATTATATTTCTTTTTTAACCAGAAGAAACTATCTACTGGATAGAAGCTGACACTTGGCAAAATACCATTTCAATTCTTGTCAAACAAACATTTATTTTTGTGTGTAACGTATTATAGTAAAATAAAAAGAACTCATCACAGTTATAGTTTTATATAACGGAACTTGTATCCATACCTTTTTTTTTGTTTTAAGTCACCTTACTTTGGGATAATTCTACATGGATAGTTAACATCCCCTCAAAAAAGTCCTGCACACAGAGATGTCTATCTGAACCTCTAAAACACTAAAGAATGTTACTAGCAAGAATAATTGCATCCATGTAATTCCAAAAATCAGTCTCTGAAAATACTGGCAACAGAATAGTAAAATTTAATTATGCAGTGGTGTTAGGATCTTGCTTAGAATGGTAAAATCAGAACACCAAAGTAAACAATAATGACATGTTAATGGAACTGTACTGCTAATGAAATATAGGTCAGGCTTAGAGAGTTCTAAAATTCCATTTAACTCAAAAACCAGATTAATTTAGACTACAGAAACAATCCAGACATACTGTAAACTCTAAATTATTAATGAGTGCTTTGTCCAAGTTACTAAGTAACTACGCCAGAGTTTAAGAAATCTGATATGGCTCTGTGTGTAGCCAGCCTGTTTCTGATGTAATTACTGTAGCTCAGCCAGCCTTGTTAGTTAAGTCACATGAACATAGGTGGATAGTTCTCAAAGTCAGCTGAGACACAGGTTGTGACTAAACTGTGTGACCTCCCACTTCCTGGTGCTGCAATATCTTAAAGACCTTCAAAACCAGCATGGAAATACAGCTTCTAATCCCAGAACCTCTCAACAGCTGAGGTTGGAAGGGACTTCTGGAGATCATCCAGTCCAATCCCCTATCCTGCTCCCAAGCTGGTTGTCCAGGACTATGTCCAGACAGCTTTTGAATGCTTCCATGCATCTCCATCCTCCTCCTCCCTCAGCAGCCTGAGACAGTGCTCAGTCACCCCCACAGTGAGGAAGTGTTTTCAGATGCTTAGCTGGACCCTTCTGTGCTTCAGCGAGTGCTCATACTGGCCTTGTCACTGGGGACCACTGAAAGAGCCCGTCTCCCTCCTCTTTACATTTTATAGATCCAAGCTGAACTTGTGTCACAGGGTGACTCTACTGTATTCTATGCCAGCACATCCCCAGGCTCGTGTAATGTCAGGGGGGTTGTATTTGCTGATGTTTCAAAGTCTTTCATTATGCTGGATAACAGAAAGCTGATGGTAAAAGCATCCTGTTGGACTTGCCTGGTGTCCAAACAGCCTGCTAGGAAGACACTGACCATAAGGCATAAGTAAGTTAGCCATCCTTAACGCTGATATTACTCTGAAGGGCTTTTGAAACAAACAAATCAGATACAAATTGGCTGGCAAGTGCTCCTATCAGGAAAAATGACAACAAGCAAATTAGGATTTAACCAGTGAGAAAATTTTAAATGTTGGTCCTTTACATAAGGCAAACAAGAAAAAAAGTAAACAATATCACTGCACAGATTCAGCTCCAACCAGCTTAACTCTTAATTTATATATAGTACTTCTAATTTATTTTTCTATTGTGCTGAGAGGACTCCATCCCAAGAAAAATGTAAAAAATGATAGAATGTTGCCTATTCAGGCATACTCTTAACTTATGCAACTTGATGCTTCCTTCAGTCAACAACTATGACCCACTGCAGCTAAAGCAACCTTTCATAGAACTGGATAATTTTCTAAGTTAGTTAGATGAAGTGGATACACATTATAAAGTCTGAAATAAATATACTTGTTATATCTGCTGGTAGTTAGCAACATATTCTAAAATACCAGTTCAGTGAAAAATGTTTCATTAAAATACTTTTTCTAAAGTCACATGAAAGTTGGCCAAGTACACA
>JANIJG010022336.1:0-50752 GCA_024611175.1 Megaceryle torquata
TTTAATTTTTTTTCATTTCAGGGGAAATGAACACTGAACAAGCTGTAAAAAACTTCAAACATTTTAAAAGACAAAGTTCATTTTTACTTAAAAAAAAAAAAAAAGAAAAAAAAAGAAAAAAAAAAGAAGAAAAAAAAAAACCACACAAACCAAACAACCCACAATAAAACTCTTAACAGAGGCTTGAAAAGGTCTTTATAAAATAAAATAATCTCCATCACACTTACAATAGTAAGAAAATTATTCTGGTTGCTAGTTTTTGAACTGGTTTGTGTAATCACTATTAAAGATGGTTGTAACTACAGTTGACATTTTATTTCTAAAAGGTGGACCAACAAAAGTGTTAAGAGAAGCAGATTACTGCTGTTTCTCAACAAGTCCTTTTTAATAAGGACATGCTGCCTTGATAGGCAAAGTATGTTTGACAGCCAGCTGAGACAGGATAGCCAAAGGAGAGAAGTAATGACTTGCATGCCAAAAAAACCTTCGGCAATCACTTTATACTTGGCAACTGTACAATTAAACTGATTTAAGATCAAAATTGTGTCATTCCACCCATCTCTTGGATGACAGTACTGATCATCTCAATATTTTAAGTTTGCTTGAAGTGACACAAAAAGGTAGAATATGAGCAAGTTCAGGAGTGGCAGAAAAAAAAAAAAAAAAGTCTGACACTTATTCTGTCATCTACATACTAAGAAAATACCAGCTGCGCTTCCGAGCGTTTTTCACCAGGTCTGTCGAGGCCACAGGTATGGCTGTGCAGAGAAAACAGAACATGCATATATGGGAAATATGAAATACAGAAAGTCCTCTATCCCTGCACTAGTACTAATAAAATTAAATATGCCAACATTCAACTTCAAAAGCATGCGGGAAGGTCTAAAAATCGATACATGTTTTTATCAATACAACAAGCTCCTGAAATATACTGTTTGTGGACACAAATTGGCTATTACAATAAAGACAAAAAAATCCACGTGCCACCCCTATCTGACTACCAGTTAACACTTGGGAGAATTTTCCTCTTCCTTACTGTAAGACTTAAAGCTATAATATTTTATGCAGCATATTTAGACATTTCTTCTCATGTGAAAAAGATCCTGGTCTTGCAGTATGCAGCATTCCCAAGATACCAATTGTCATTAAATGCATCCCAGTGGGCCCAACCTGCCCTCTTATTTAAGCCCCTGGGATTTGAATCCTTATCTCAAATGTTGTTCAGTCCAGAAAGTGCTAAGAGAAGTTCTGAGGAATTCCTAATGGTAATACAATCACGTGGACTTCCTCGCCCGTGCTTTGCTACATGACACCCTGCTAAACCATCCTCCTACTGTGTAGTTCTCAATGAAAAATACAATTAGCCCCGTGACTGCTGAAGCAAAGCAACAAACCCACTCTTAGCTTTGTGGTGATAAATTATCACATGCCATTCCCTCCCACCCCCTCCACCCAAATCCCCAAATGAGACTGAAAATTGTTTTCTGTAGCAATAAGCTTGATATGATTTCATCTTAAGCAGTCATAAAGAAGTAATAAAGAAATAAAAGCAGAGTAAAAAAAATAAATATCTGCAACTATGACTTGAGACTCTGCGTAAGCCACTGTGGTAACTGATACTCCACTGTCAGATCTGTGTAGCCAAACAACACGTTTTTCCTATTATGTGCCCATACTTTAACACACACACAAAAAAAAAAAAAAAAAAAAGCAGCATTTGATCAGCTTGTAACAGCTCATTTTTGAAACAAACACAAAAAAAATGCAATCAGCTGACCATCAGAAACATTCTGTTACAAAAGAATACTAAAACTGTATGGTAGCCATTACAGATATCTAGAATAGTCCTCTGAAATGTCAAGTATTTCTCTTCATACTGGCTATTCATCTACCTGGGCATTATCAGTTCTTCTGAAAAACAGAGAAATACATCAGGTTTCCTCTATCTGAACATTCACTGAACAAGTGAACTAGGGGAGAATCACAACAGAGAGACACCATATATTTGAACATATTTGTATTGGCAATTAATATCCCATAACTAAAACTCTAACTTCAGATATCTTTCAGGAACAAAGGGGAGGGGAGGGGATGACAACTCAATTTTGAATTTTAATGCCTCTCTATATTGTTTTTTTACATCTAAATGACACTTTGTGGCTGCCTGCTTCATAATTGAAGCTTCAAAGGAAAAAGGGAAAGTAAAGACATCTAAGTTGCAGCTGAATTTGATACAAATACGTAAGTTGTATTAAAACAAACTTACAAATTCGTGTTTGTATACATCAATGCTGTGGCTGCTCAGGATTGATATTCATAGTCCTGTATATTTCTTTGAGAAACAGAAGGGCAGTGTCTTCAGATCCCCTATAAGGGAGAAAAAAAAAAATCCAAACAAGTGTTATTTTAGTATGGTCCACATTCTACTTCTTGTAAGGCACATTTCATCTCATTCCAGCTCTCTAAAAAGTTTGCACAACTTATTACATATTCGGATTTATCTTTCAAGAACATGCCCTTACCTCTCTACCAACTTCTTTCACGCTGCAATTCTTCATCAGTTTTGCATTATTTCTGCTAACAGCCCTAGCCTATACATTTTCTCCCCACTCTGTCCTCTCTACACTACTGTGCTGCGACTTGAAATCCCCATCCCTAGCCATTTCTCTGATGCAACTTATTTGGCTTAAATGATCTCAAACATAATTTTTGTCTGTGATGGGCTCCTGAACATATTACACCAAGGATACATTCTACTTGTCAAGGCCTTCTTCCTTTACTTGCTTCACTGCATCTTTTAGCCAAAACTCAGCCTTGCCAGTTCTATCAGCAATATTCTAATTCTTCTCTCCTAACTGGCTGGTACTTTCTTGTAAATAGACTATATAGTAAATATCTGTAGTCTTCCTCTCTTCCTTAACATTAAAAAGTAAGGAAGTTCTCAAATAATTTAAAGATCAATGTAATTCAAGTGCTGTGTTTCCAAGTTGTTTTTTCCCCCCCATAGCTTTTCAAATACTCAAACCATCAGGCTATTTAAATTTAACAAGGATTCACTTAACTTTCTTCTTCATTTATAAAATGTCAAACATACACTTTTATATCGATATTGTTTATGTAACAACCACTGTAAAAAACCACCAAGGTTAACCAGGTGAATTTTAACAAAGTTCCACGGCTGCAACAAAAGGAGTTTACAAAAGGAAGCTACAAAAGGGTAGCTTCCTGTGCTTTTTAAAATAAATGACACGGAAAAAACAGTAAAAGAGATTCAGATGGTCACAACTGTGATCCTTCCAGTACAGGCCAGCTAAGGGACTACACCTGTTTTCCACAATTGAGCATTGAGATAATAACCACATTTCTTGGTGTTTGCTATTAAATGAGGAAGCAAATAAGCAAGCAGGAGGATCAACAAAGAAGCTTCATTCTCTCTAATACACAAAGCATTTCGGTTAAGGCTTTCTCCACAACTTCCCTTAAAATAAACAAAACCACCCCAACCACTCGTCTAGATTTGGGTCATTCATCTTTGTGGTTATCTTCCTTATTAAGATGACAAAAAAGAACTATAGGTAGAAAGTTTAAGAACCTGGCAATGATGGGCTCCTGCTTCATGGAAAAAGAGCTCCTTGTTTCTTCAACTGTACCCACAAAATGGCACTGCCACCACTGGGTCCCCAACTGCTTGGGGAGCCCTGTCGAGCTCAGTGCTAATCCCTTCTCTGGCAGCCACCCATCTTCAGTGATGTGACACTGACTTCAATAAGATCCTTTGGGTAATGCTTTCACTCCGTATTTTAACAACTGAAAAAACACTTGCTTCTAAATATGATTAGCTATTGAAAATCAAAACCTCCAAGCCTAGTTTAGAGCACTGCTCATCCTGCACCTACTAAACAAGAGAGTACTCCCTCCTTGCTCACTGACAGCAATTAGCACAGCTCAGCAACTGACACCCAAACTTGTCCATTACACATAAAGACACTGGCATGTTGTCAAATATAGTTTACATATCCTTTGCTCTACCTCTCCACGTCTTGTGTATTTTCACACATGCTTAACTGTATGACAGTAATAAAATATATACAGTGACATACCATTCCCCCCCCCCCCATCTAAACAGAACCAAACCCCAGGTCAATAATTACTGCTATTCTTATAAATGGAATTACATCTTTCTCCATTTGAAACATGTAATACTTACAAAAGTAAATCCAAATCTAGATAAGGCAGTGGTGTACTGCAGCCCTGACTACATGATGACACCAAACTCTGCTTCTTGTTCTATAAGTTGTTCTGTATACAAGCAACCACTGTGCACAAGTGATAAATCATAACCAAACACATTTACAGGAAGTACCACTGTGCCTTTCTTTCCTCTTTTCTGCTCATCTTTCAGCACAGCATCAATATCCAGCAATTTCACTCCAACGTGAAGAGGTAATAAAGTTTTACTACACATTGTAGTCTAATACAAGTTCCTCATGAATAGTTTTATTTGAAAACTACAGTTTCTCAAAAGGCTTGTAGAACTCCTCTTGTTTCATAACTGATTGTAACTAAAGGTGGATGTTTTGAGCATCAGAGTTCAGGAGAACAGTATGTAACATCTCTATTGCAAATAGGATAATACATTTGTTTACTTTGTGCTAACACAGGATTTTATTTTGAAATAAGATTAGCTAATAGTGACATCTAGGTGTGACACCTTGAGACTGACACTCCTGGACAGTCATATGTACCATTTACCTTGATACTGTAATCACCTCGATTACATAACAACTGAGCATGCAGAGTCTAACAAATTTATCTTTACAATATGCTTGTGTGGGGAGGCAACATCTTTCCAAACAAGAGGCCATGTCCAAATTAAGTGACAAAGACCTTATATCCAACTCAGCAGGTGCCTTTTCCAAACATTACAAAGACCCAGATAATTCAAGGCCTCCTAAATCATATGCCTATACAATTGTCCACTGCAACAGGTCCTATTCTGGTAGCTTTACAAAATGCTGGAAAAGCACCACCCAATGACTTCTCATATCAGCAGTAGCTCGAAAAATAGATCTGCGTATACAAACACAGGGGGGTTTTGTCAAAACAAACTTCAAGTGAAACAGCAGGGCATGATTTTTAACAAAGATCACCTCACTTTCCATTATAAAACACTCAAGACAGGAAACACAGTTCCAGCTATTACCATACTGGCCACAGGTAAATATGACAGTAAGATAAACAACAGGCATGTCACTACCAACACTGAAAGATATACACCTAGATCAGAAAAGCAGCAATTACAGAATCACAAACATTTCCTCTTACCAGTAGCACAGATGACTCTGTAAAGCAAAAAGGTATTCATTGAAGCTTTCTATTGGTTTTTCTTGAAGAACATAATCAATACGACGTCCTCCATTTAGCATTCCAACCTTCACTAAAGAATCTTCATCTTTTGGAGGGTCTGGACTTTCAGTGATCTTTTCAGCTAAAAATAGAGTTGAAGACTTAAACTATTTGCAAGCACAGCTTACTTGACTATAATCAAGAAATATCACCCATTATCCCCTGCTTTTTACATCCCCCTTGCATAAAGTTCATCACTATCCTCAATTTGAACTAGAAGGAATGTTTTTCTTTGTAAGCATAGACAAAGCCAGCATCAGTAAACACTGACAGATAACTCACAATTGGTAAGCCTACCCTTGGTATCATTAGTGGTAGTATTTATATCTGACTTAAACTTATTTTCCTTAACAGCATTTTTTTTTTCCTGTTAGAGCACATACGTAAATGCTTCTTAGCTCATCCCAAAAACCCATCAGAACACCACTGAAGAGAATAATTCTCACAAATATTTATTTGTATTAATTTGCCCCAGGAGGAAAGAAAACAAAACTGATTTAGAAACCCGCCTTTCCAACAGAAAGTTGAAAGGTTATACAAATTAAAGCCTAGTATATCCCTCAGTAAAATCTGTTAATTTTTCCTTTCCTAAAAGACAAAAAAAAAAAAAGCAACAGTAGATCTTATATTTCACATTAATACTCCTGCATTGTGTTTGCATGGTAAGGTTAGGGAAAGCTTTCCACATTGATTGGCACAATGGTGCCAATACCACCTGGCTCCAAGATGGACCCACCACTGGCCAAGGCTGAGCCCATCATTGGTAGTAGTAGCACCTCTGGGAGAAGATATATAAGGGGAAAAAGTTGCTGCACAACAGCAGTCAGAGGGAGAAGTGAGAATATGCAAGATGAACAACTCTGAAGACACCAAGATCAGAGAAGCAGGGGGAGGAGGTGCCCAAGCGCTGGAGCAGATATCAACCTGCAGTCCATGGAGGACCCCACATCAGAGCAGGTGGATGCACCCAAAGGAGGACATAAACCCAGGCAAAGACAACACTGGAGCAGGCTCCTGGCAGGACTTGTGGACTCATGGGGGACCCACAAGAGCAGTCTGTTCCTGAAGGACTACACCTTGTGGGAGGGACCCATACTGGAGCAGTTCTTGAAGAACTGTAGCCCATGGGAAGGACTCACATTGGAGATGTTTGTGGAGAACTGTCTCACGTGGAAGGGACCCCATGCTGGAGCAGGGCAAGAGTGTGAGGAGTCCTCCTCCTGAGGAGGACCACAACCCCCATTCCCTGTCCACCTGTGCTGCTGGGAGGAGGAGTAGAGAAATTGGGAGTGGAGTTGAGCCTGGGAAAAAGGCAGGTGTTGGGGGATGGTGTTTTTAAGATTTGGGTTTATTTCTTAATATTCTACTCTGATTTGACTGATAATAAACTAACTTCCCCAAGTCTGTTTTGCCTATGATGGTAACTGGTGAGCGATCTCTGCCTGTCCTTATCTCAACCCATGAGTTTTTTGTTGTATTTTCTCTCCCTTATCCAGCTGAGGATAGAGCAGCTTTGGTGGGCACCTGGTATCCAACAGAGAGGCTTCCTTTAATAGGGTGAGGAAAATCAATAGGATCCTCATGTTTCTACTAATTTGAGATCATTAAATTATAAGAAAAGAAAATAATGTGTCCACATACCTTCTACCACTTGCTTTTCTTCTTCCTCTTTAATTTGGTTGGCTACTTTCTCCAGTTCTGCTTGTAGTTGAGTTGAAGACGTATGAGCACGTGCAAATTCATTAAGGGTCTGCCACGCACTCTTCAAAGAGCTAATAAAACCCTGCTTCAGATCAGATCCCATACGAGACAGAGAGTCTTTCAACTCTAAATAAATAAATAAATAAATAACATCACCAAAGTAGAAGTATTTAAAATTGTAAACTAAAACCAGAATGATGAAACCCTGTTCAACAACAAACATTCCAATTATTAGGAGAAACAGGTCTGCTAGGCCATTAACCTGTGTTTCTTGTTTCTCTATTTGATTCAAAAAAGATTAGGTGAAACATAATTAATACACAACTGATTTCTCACTGATTTGGTCAATGGATTAAAACTTACTAGCACAGGAAACAGTCCAGTGCCCTCTGCATCCAGAAAGGTCCATAAAAATAGCTACACCAGCCAATCCCTCTCCACTACCACCCCTGACAATCTCTCCTAACATCCTACACTAAAGGAAAAGTACAGAGAAACTAGTTTCAAACTCTAGCACACCAGAAGAGACCAATGTCTCTTGCAGTAGCACTCAATTTGGAGAAACACTCCCAAATGACTCTAGCCTGTAATTCTGTTACAGCTCAGTGATTGTGGAGGAAACTGAACAAAGGAGAGCTCTTGACAATAAGTGGTTAGAACCACAGGGGTCTGTTAGATCAGATCTCGGGACAATTCCATGGAACATTCACCTACATCAAAGAAAAGACAGCAAAGAGCAACAGATCATATTTTTCTCCTTTACTATACACAATTTTTGAGAGTTGTAACCTAAGAGAGTCCTTAACAAGTACCTTGTCATTCTAATGTACCATTCTAAAATATAGATGCTCTCTGTCCAAGTGCCAGAAGACAGGCTTTCAGGAGGGCTTTATGAACCTGTACAACGGTAATGTTGTCACAGTACAGCAAAACTGACTTTCCTTTTTGACTTTCAATTGGCAAACATTGGAAAAAATTGCCAATTGACTTTCAACTGGCAAACATTTACATAGCACACCTTGATCCGATGGGTACTCATGAGCAACAAAATCCAGTCCCTGCCTGGCAGTGGTTGTGGAACCACCTTTTTCCTCAACATTCCCAATACTGAGCAGACACTGGTTAAACAGTTTATGTCATCATTAGAAACAAGGTAATAGAAACCAGTAAACTTAGCTTCTCTTTCATATCATCTTAGAAATTAAGGTGAACAACTGATGTACAGCAATTTTAAAACGGAACACTGGTAATCAGAAGCTCAAATATGGAAGAGTTATGATGACTACATCTGAATGCAGTTGGGAACCCCCAGTTCCCCAGGGGAGGAATCCCCTCTGATGCTTAGGAAAAGCATGGAGTTAGATATCCAGGAACGTTCGTCAGTCTCTTGAAATTCTACAGTATTCTAATGCATCGAATGAGTAAATTAGGAAAGAGATCCATATATAAAATAAGTTTTCTTTTTACCCAGATGAAGTCTTTTTCTGCCTTTGTGATGTGGAATGAGAACAGGTTTTAAATCCAGGTCGTCAATGATCATTGGTTCTAACCTGTAAGCTACTGGATCAAGCTGTTAAGAAACAAGATGTTGACATGTGTTATCTTAGGAATTATTTTAATTGGCTCATTTCAGTGGAAAAAAAAACAAATCCCTATTTATGATTAATAAAGAACTGGTTTTGAATTCTGTTCTACATCAGTTCACAGAAACTCAGTTCATGATCCTTTAGTTTAATCATAAGATTAAGCAGGTTCATTAACTAGGTCTTGTCTCCTACAGGTTCTAGGGAGAAAATACAACAGTGAAAGAGCAGCAAAATTTTCTTCCACTCTGATTTCCCTACCAATGTGTCACTGTTTAATTGCTAAACAAGATGGGACAGAAAGACAAATGAACTGCATTCACTGGAAACCTCTATTTCTATATTTCCCAGAATCTAAACTGGAAATATAGAAATGTCGTTTAAGTGGCTCAAATAAAAACACTTTAAGCCATTCTTGTAGATTTTTATAAAGTTAAAAGGGAAAAAAAAAGAAAAAACAGCAAACAAAACTCAACAAAAAAATAATTCTTTAAGCTCTAAAAATGAATAGGGAAAATATCAAGCCAAGCCCTACCTAGAATGCTAGGTATGGAACCTACAGCCACCTACACTTCACTTTTGCAGTACAGACCACAAATATTTGGAATATATATTTCAGCTGTGTCTTTTTTTCTTCTTTTTTTTTTAAAAAGTGTTTTGGGAAATGTACACAGGGGAAAAGGAGGTGTAATGCTCAGAAATTAAAACTTAGTATTCTGCATTGTTGTCATCTGCATCAACTAAAATGAACTCTCAAAAGTACTGCTTACTCACTGGATGATAGATATTGAAGAATCCCTTGCAGGTAGGAAGCCTGTAGTTTTCATCAATCTTCTCCACACCTCTCACAGTAAGAAACACACCAATAGGAGAACCAAGAGCGAAGAAAATATCTGGTTCAAAGTCTAATGCACTGTAAACCACAGAAACCTACAAGACAGAAATCAGATATGTAATCTCTCAGAACTGCCAAGCTAGTTGATATAATGCTTAGCTAGGAAGGGGAAACAAGTTGTGTATTAAAATCAACCACATGCTCACAATATTTCCTGGACGCTTCATCTGCATTGCCATCTTCCATACTACTACCATAATACTAGTACATATTAGTAGTATAATATTTATTTTTTTAAGAAAAAGTTCAAAAGTATGAAAAAAAACCCCAGACGTATTTAAAACAAGAAGTCTTCAAGGTTTATTTTTTTTAATAAAGTTTGAGGTAAAGCTTCAATATAGCAGCATAAATGGATCAATTTAGGCTACCATGTTAACTGTAAAGCAACACAACCATTCAATATTGTCACTCACACAGTTCTGCCTCTGGAACAGAGTTCTGTTTATAACTCACTCACTGCTGAAAGAAAAACTTAATTGTAGTGTCATCCTTATTATAATAAGATTTGCTTTTCAGTAATCTAACCCACTGTCTCAGCCCTCCCTCCTGCCAAAAGGTAAAGTTCTACATAAACATAACAATGAAGGGAAGTAGCACAAAGTCATCAATACTAAAAAAATAAACTAAAAAAAACCAACCCAAAACCAAAAACCAAAGCCAAGCAAAAGAACAGCCTTGTTCCAAATGAGTCATTTAAATCTGTGTTGTCTCACCTGGCCAGTTCCAAATTCAAAATACTCATAGTCAATGTTCACAGAAGAAACGGATGCACCAACTGGAAGCTTCCTCTTTGAGTGCAGCTGCCCAGACTCTGAAGGGGAGACAGAAGTAACTGTCTCTTTTGCTTTCTGGGCATCTTCTTGAGTTTGGAGTGTGGCAGCCAGCACTGCTTTCTTTTCTGCTACTGTTTTCTTTTGCTCCTTTTGAGAAAATTTCAAAATCAGGTAGAAAACAAACCAAAACAAAAAAACAAACCAAACTTATTTCACAGTTGTCAAGATTCCATTAACGAGAGCGTTAAAGAATAGAAGTTACTCTACAGCAAGGAAGTCAGGTACATTTACTTAACAACGTTTTATTTCATTCCTGAAAAACATACTTACCTGCTTGGCTGCTCTGTCTTTTACAAAATTAGCTATTTTCTTTCTTGGTCCTAGAGGTATTCCCATTTCCTTCAGGTCATCAACTGTACACATGAGCTAAAATAAAACAAACAACATACACATTGAAGCATAAATTATAACTTTTCTAGTAACATATCTAATTTCTTATTGGCAATAATTTATGAATTAGACAAGACATTTTATAAAGCTACAGAAATTACAAAAAATTAAAAAGACACGATACAAAGTGCCTTAACACAACTGGGTGGCAATACACCACACCAAGAGAAAGTCATACAATATACAGTTTTTATGTTATGCATTAATATCTTACCTTTGCAACTGCTTTCATGCCCCATGGTACATTAAACACAAAGAAAAAGGCAAACTAAAATAAAACCCCAAGCTTCATACCCTGGGCAGTCCCCATAAGTCAAGTGAACATTATTGTACCAGAGACTCCATGTCAATTCGCTCCTTTTCAAATGTGCTCGCATACTCTGACAAACTGAGCATTTCCAGAGTCTTCTGCAGAGTAGGAACATCATCATCTACTTCGGGCTCACAAAGGTCATCACCGGAAGTAGCAATTGAGGAGCCCAAGGAGCTGGTATCTTCAGTCATCTTAACAAAACGGCACAGAATCACATCATCTAACAGTGAAAAACCAATATGCAGCAAGTAAAACCCAACTTAATCACTTTCTCTTAAAAAGATTATGCCAGCTTTGTAAAATTATGCCCATTTATTAGTAAAGCAGGACACAGATTTTCTACTAATAACAGAGAAGCAAAACACATATTTAGAAATTACTAAGAAGCAAAAACTTTCTTGAACTTTCTGACACTCAAAACTATTTTCTTTTACTCCTCAAACAACTGGTCACTGTTTCTAACCAGAACACAGATAGATTCTTTCCCTCTTACACATCTCCCCCACCATTCAGATACTATTAAGACCACGTTACATGTCTGCAAGGGTCAAAGTTGATGTTTGTGATCAAATCCCTCTACTGGCCTACTTGGAACTTGAGAAAGATGCAAGTAATTTGTTCTGAAAATTTACAATATTTACAAAGCTGCACATTTCCATTACCATGTTAAAACATACTATGAGAACCCACAACTGTGCCTCAGCTAATAAATTCTGAAAACTTTTAGAAGTTGCTGAAAATATCAGATGTATCTGTTGGGAATTTTTTACAAGTTACCTGTTTATCATGAACAGCTGCATCCTTTACAGTCCCATTAACACCAGAGAAGGGTCCATTATTTACTGATGAAGCCAAGTCCTTCTGGTTAGACAATATGTCAAACAGAATTAAGGAACCTGAAAACATGAATCAAAGTTGCCTTGGGGAAAAAAATGTCAGATTTTCCTGTCCATAAATCCCAAGCAAGATTTACATGCAATGGTAATAGCAACATATAGACTAACCAAAAAAGATGGCTGAATTAAAACTGAAGTACCCACATATTAACTTGAACACAATCATTCTTGGCAAAAAAACAAACCCTTTCTCTTCACCCTGCTCATGCTTTATATAGTTGCCATGATTAAACTATAATTCCTTAACTTCCTGCTTCCCTACTGGAGGAAAAGTTCCAGCCCAGGCCACTATGTCATATGTCATTGTAACACTTACTCTGTGTTTCAGAAAAACTGTGTTACTTTTACTAAGTGAGGATTCTGAGTTGCAAAAGTTACCCACCTAACAAGACCCCAGATAACATGTTGATTTTTAAACATTAATTAGACACTAAGTCTCCATGACTAAACGGGGGAAGGAGGAAAATGCAAGCATCTCTTAGAGCTTTATAAACTTAGCTATTGAGAGATGCTTGACTTTTAGTCAGCCATATTCTGAAAGACAGCCAATGCCCCATCAGATAATTTTACCCTTATGCTTAATGAAGGTTAGTGCAGGAATGCTGGTTTTATCCCAAACCAGATCCTTAGATAATTACCTAAACTGTGCCCAGCCACAGAGACTCCTCCTTTGAAGTCTGGGTTGCGACTCATGAAAAGTGCATACAAACGATTCATTTCCATCCCCACTTTATCCACAATCGTCTGACAGTAGGTGGGGCTGTTGTAAAACAGGATGTCAAGGAGCGTTTCATTGGTGAAGTGGCGCAGGCGTCCAATGCTTGGCAAAGTGATTTTTTTTATGTTCCTAGTAACACAAAATCATGAGAAGCATTAACGTCTTTAAAGAAATGCAGATAAGAACTTTGTTAACTTTTGAAATGACACGTAGTAGAACTGCAATGTACATACTACAGATACGGTCTCTACGGACATTATCAAAACAGAGCCTTCTGGCTTCGTTGCATATTCAAACATTAGTGCTATCTGCTGAGGGTACATATTTAAGAAAGATACAGCTTTCTGTGCCTGAAACAATCTCTTCTCTGTTCCAGTACTTCTCTCATAGGAACAGTGAAGTTTTGTGAGCAGATCGGTCAAAGCAGAAGAGAGAAAGAACTTGCAGATAAAAATCGAAGATAAGATTGAAAAAACAGACAACATAATACTCTCTTTTTAAAGAAAAAGCCTGGCATCACCATGTAAGACAGCTGCCATAGAATTGCTGGAGAACTCAGACTGCCTTAGTTAGCACTGTTTGGTTTGACTGCCAGAATAAGGATCCTTCCTCGTGATAATGTGGTGTTCACATGCAAAGAAAAGACTGAAGCTCTAGGTAAGCACTCTGACTTGACTGAGCTAGAACACTCTGGAGAACACCAGCGTGTGCTCTAAGCAGTGCAGGTTGCTACCCTCACAATTTCTACATGCCCATCTTCGAGTAAAAGAAATCAGCTTGAAATGTCAAGTGACAGCAAAAGGATAAGCACCGGGATGGTATTTTAAAGCAGGTTTTGTAAGTGTTGTAACAATCCCACCAAATACAGATACTTTGTTTCAAATAAAAAAAAAAAAATTAAAAGGCTCAATTGTCTAACCATAATTCAAGTACTACTCTAAGACTGGACAGATGGCTCAACACCTTCCTCAGAAAGTGGACATTGACATCTCCTAGGGTCAGACTCAATCAGGCTGTAGGAAGGTATGGGAGAGAAAACTCTCCGCTCTAAATTGTGCATACTTTCCAGCTTTTCCTATACTCCTCATCAAAATGTTAATAAAAAACAAAAAAAATCTCCTTTACAACCAAGCATATTGATCTAGCCTGAAGAGCACATTCACGTCTCTTTTTACCCACGTTACAAAATGGTTAAGATGCAGCTTGTGAGTATATTGTTGAGCACTGAGAATTTCATACCTGTCTACACCTGTGGCATCTCCATGCAGAGAACTATGCCAGTGAACTGGGAGGAATTCCACCCTGCTCACTTTATGTTCTTCTAAAGATTTCTTGAAGTGAGTCTGCAACAACTTCAGAGAAACAGTCCTAAAGTCATCAACTGTAGAGAAGAAGAGTAATGAAAATCTGATAGTAGCAGTACTTGAGAAACACACAATTACACATATTCTACAACCCGCCCCCTCCAATTTCATACGTAGTCAGAATATAAATGAAGGAAATTGTGAAGTGGAAAAAATCTTTTCAAATATTACTCCTCTAAATTTAAGAAAGTCTATTTCTTACAAGTTTCTATTTATCTCACAATTAATACATTTTTTACCCCATGACCAGACATGGCCTTTGTAATTTACTCAGTTGTACTGGAGTGTATTTAAAAAAACCAAACCAAACCAAAAACCAAACAAAAAAAACCAAACTAAAACCAACATAAGAAAGTGAACAAAACACACCACCCTGCACAAACATCACCACACATACAAACCACACAAAACAAGCACATACACCCACATCACCAAAAAAAATCACACACCCCCCAAAACCCCAACCATTCTGCAAGTCTAATATTGAGGACTAATAATAACAGTCAAAGCCGTGAGTCTGAGAGAACACAGATCCTGCTTTTGGGGGGGGGAGGAGGGGGGAATTAAAAAAAACCACCACCCAGGAAAAAATTTTAACAAGAAATCCAACTTCTTAACATTATAACATTAGAGGCTTTTTTTATTAAAAAAAAAAAAAGGAGAGAAAAGGTGTGCTTATCTGAATGTAAGTTATAGATAGCCATATTTAAACAGTTCAGAATACAGCTGCTCAGTAAACAAGCAAACACTCACCACACTCAACAATGCTTCTAAATCTCAAGTCGCATACAGGACCTATGCCATGAACCATAAACACTAGATGGTCAATTTGAGACATTTCTCCTGCAGAAAAGAAAAAAACCCAATAAATAAAAAAATCAGAGTACCAGTAGTTACTGCAGTGGTAAAGTTTAGCATCAAGCAACTTTTAAGATACACGTGCTTTATAAAGCCTATTACATAACATGGTTCAGAATATAACATAGGCCATGGGACTTCTTTGATTAAAAAAAAAAAAAAGCCAAAGCCAGAAAACCTCTTTCAAGCAGCTCAGATTAAAGGAATAACTTTAATCTCTAGATTCTAGACACAAACACTGCTTTGGCCCTCCACCTGCTAGTGTTCAACTTTTGCACAGAACCGAACTGACCGCTCGAGCTGCAGAACCACGTACAGTTATCACGTACCATCGGGAATTTCATCGTGGTCATCTTCAATTCCACGCTTTACTACCCTTGGTCTTGCCTGACCATCCTGAGTTGTGCCCCATTCATCTGGTGCGGCAGAAGGCTGAAACTGAACTATGACCTGAAAAAAAATACATTGTCCAAATATAAACACAAAACCCCTTATGATTCGTATTGCTAGTGTGGAAACATTTTCGTTTGATTTACCTTGCATCACAGACTCCCCTGTTCTCTTCAGTTAGTACATATGCAAAAAAAGAAAAAAAAAGCCTTGGAAAAATCCTAGTGCTATTCTCTGTGGCAGTTTCACTGAAACTAGACTCCAAAATAACACAGGTAATTCTCATTATTGTAAAAAGCAACCACATGACAAAGTAAAGTAAGCACTAGTTGAAGAAGCTGGCCTTCTAAGTCATTCTTAACAATTTTAACTCCTTGGATAAGCATTATTCAAGTTCCTCTTTCCATTAACCACTCTTCTGTAGCAGATTACTGTTTATTGTGAGGAAACTGAACACTACTCCAATTTCTCTATCACAAGTTAAAAAAAAGACTTACACTCAGTACAGTCTGGACTCATGACACCAAGTGGTTTAAGCACTCCTTCTATAGCTTTTAACCAGCATTAATAAGTGTTTAAAGTAGGAGCAACCATGATCCTTTCTGGCCCCTGGATTGTTTTATTTATTAATTACTGCATCTGTGATAAGCGAACAGTTAACAGCATTGGTCAGTAAGGCTGAAGTCCATGTTTTAATCACGAGATTGTTAGAGTATTTTGTATAACTTACAAAGCTTTTTTTGCTATACTTCCTCATGGTCTAGAAATAGTTGCAGTGGAAGATTTCTCATGGATTAGATAAACCTTATAGTTAGATTACTGCTCTTTTTTAATTTACCTTCCATTTGGTATAGACTGCCTGATGTTAAACTAATTCAAATTGCCTCCTGTTCACTGACAGTTACACTTAGTCCAAATATTTACTATGTAAACCCTTATTCTTCTTAGGTTTCAGAAAGCATTGTCATTTAAGCACGTGACAGCACATGGAAGCAAGTAGGAGTTGACTGTTCTAGAAACATTATCATCTTCAATACACATACATCCAAAACAATCAGCAAGTACCTTTCAAGCA
Organism: Megaceryle torquata; assembly: GCA_024611175.1. Classification (NCBI taxonomy): domain Eukaryota; kingdom Metazoa; phylum Chordata; class Aves; order Coraciiformes; family Cerylidae; genus Megaceryle; species Megaceryle torquata. Next base: position 16,423 of record JANIJG010022336.1, read on the forward strand.
AGACTAAGACTGCATTCAATTTATTTTTCCATCCACCTGCTCATTTACTCCTAGTGAATTGTGTGAGAATCAATTGCCAAAAATCTGTTACCTTGGGATTATGCATAACGATTGTCTCCCCGTTTGGGAATTCAAGTCGCCGATGCCATTGATTTGTAGTTACAGCCCTTTTATATTCTGCCTGAAACAGCAAACAAGTTACACGGAATCAGTATGCCTTCTCAGACAAACTATTTTTTTGGTCTTGTGCATCATCTGTAATGTTAAGACTACAATTTATATAACTTTATACAAATGTGTCACATGAAACACTAGACAAGTTGATTTTAGGTCACAGCAGTGCAGGACCTATGCCTGAGCAACGTGTCCTTCTAGCCACTCCCCTTCCCAGGATTCGCTTACTTGTGCTCCAGAAATTCTGAGATTATTCTAAATGAAGCACAAAGAAGTACTTCTAACGTCGTGAATACAAAGAATTATCAAGTCCTTTGTGAAGTTTATACAAAGGTAATACTAACCTCTAGTTTTTCACTGAAATCCTCAGTGTAAGGAATAAACCGGCTATCCTTGTCTCCCTTATAAAACCACATGCATCGTCTGACTTCAGAAGGCTCTTCTTCCCAGTACACAGCTTTCCTCATTCTGTCATACAGGTACACATCATAGCGCCCCCCGTCAGTGCTCAGAACCACACTCTCAGGATCCGGCTGGACTGGGACACAGAAGCCATACTCGGTTACAAAACTAACACAATCTTCTTTCTCTCTTGCCCCAGCCCCAATCTTCTGTGACGAATATTAGGCCGTTAAGACATTTATACCATGAAAGAGAAGCTTCGTAATGTCATGGTGACAACTGTGTTGCTCCTAAAATGCTTCTATATGCTCTGTACCCGACAAAAACCTTGAGCAACTCCCAGATATGAATGCTTACTCCAGAGCTGACAGTTTAACAAGAAGACAAACCAAGATGCAGATAGCTACAAATTCCATGTCACAATGCAATATCCACCAGGAATGTACATTTTAACACTGACTGCATCAAGCAACAGATAATGTAAGGAAAATAAATTAAGTGGCACAAAATACTTCATAAAACCGTCAAGATTTTTACTTATCACTCATACACAAGTGGCTTTACTGTCTTCCTTCTAATACTTCTTTTCACCTCTGAGTAAAATATAACTTACCAGAATTATAGACTTCCTCTAGTTTGGCAGAATCCAGAATGCTGAAAGGCAGCCATATCTGCTTGTCCTCCACCTCCTTACAGTAGAACCAGTGCGGCTGAACCGGTTCATATTGGTTCTGTAGCAAAACAGGAGGTGCCTGGACCAATGGACCTGCTGGCCTGGGAGCTCGGTGTTGTGACTGAGACTGCGGAAACTGAAAATACATTTGGGCTCATCACCTCAATCTCACACAGTTTTTTACAGAACTAATCTATACTTTGCTATAAAGAATACTCTGAGCCTTTAATTCTAACGTATTTTCCCTCCCCAAGAACATTATCTTTCATTCTGAAAATACCATAAACATGTTGTCAACTTTATATTGTTTTTGAAAACTGAAACCTTTTCAAATAGAAATGGGATGTGCATTTCATTGCCAGAAATACTGTTAAAAAAACCTGTTATGGTCTAGCACCTTGATTACCTAAAACGAGTAAAATTCCAAATATTATTGTAAATTTTCAAAACTCAGGCTGAGCTTATTTCTCACTGCCACCAAATTTGACATTAAAATAAAAATGCATCTCTCATTATTAATTTATACATAATTAAATTTGCATAAAGATTGTAAATTTACACAAGCAGGCAATTCAGTAATAGTTCTCTTCCTGAAAAATGATCAGGACGGGCAGATTTCAAACTCAAATGTTGCCCCAGTGATGCAACAAAAGTTACTGATTTTGAAAAGGACCATAGCCAACAGAAAGCTGAGTTGATACAAATTGTACAAAGACGCCATGGAGTACAACTAAAGGCAGCTATGTCAGCAGTAGCAATTGCTTTGGTTGATATATTTAAAGAAAAAAAATAATCCTAATACTATGTACAATATATAAAAATCAAACAAACAAAAGTTCTGAAATTCTTTAATCTAAAACTCCAGACTGTTTAGGTTCTATTGCCTGGACAATATTTTTTGTCATCGTGTAATCTTTCTATTCTTTATCCACGGTAACAGCGATAGCTCAAGCAAAATGAAAATAATTTTTGTTGTTTTCAAGGAAAACTTGTCAGGTTATTACCAACCTATTCACATTATTTTAATAATCTCTTTGTGAAGGTAAAAGAGAATACAGAGTAATGCTTTCTAGCACACAGACCCTCAACCAAGGTGTTTCAAAGAGTTTACTATTTAAGTGACTTACACCATAATTTCAAGTACTGACTTCACCATCAAAAACAGCTTGGAAAGAGATTTTTAGCCCATATCTTGCAAATTGCTGAATGACCTGATTTACAGCAGAGACACAAACAATACAGCAGCACGGCTGAAATGGCAGCAGACTCAGTAACAGGCAGAAAAGAGCAACAGAACTTCACAACTTGGCTTTGTTTCTGAGGCCAGAAGCTCACATAGCTACAGCCTCAGGGTACAACACACTTCAAAGACCAGGAAGTTTTCCTAAAGCAACAGTTCCAGGTTAGTTCTTGTGCAAAGATTTTGCTATCAGAAATGGTTGGTGGGGGTTTTCTGGTTTTTTTGGGGTTTTTTTTTGGTTTGTTTTTTTTTTTGTTTGTTTGTTTGGTTTGTTTATTTGTTTTGTTTTTTGTTGTTGTTGTTGTTTGGGGGGGAGGATCTCCAGAACATAAAACAAGCAATTCAAAGAGGAAAATGACATAAAAATGTTTTGTTTTGGTATCAGGACATCAAGAACGATTTATATACCTGTGTCAATGACCCTGGAGGTGTCTGATACATCTGGACCGGTGGCACAGAGGATGGTGGGTGAGCAGGAGCATGACTCTGTTGCAGCTGCGGCGGAGTAAGGTAGGGGTTAGCTCTGCTGCTCAGGGTGGTGTGCCGATAAGGGTTATAGCCCTGCTGAGATGTTCCCTGGGGAAAGGCAGATGCATTTGCAGGAGGGGGGCAGCTCTGCTGAGGAGTCTGATAAGCTTCAACTCCCCCCTGTGAAGTAGGTGGTGCACTGTAAGAGGACTGTGACTTCGGAATGTGCGGTGAAAAGGCATTTTGCCCATCCTGTGACCCAGATGGAAGTGGAAGTGAAGTTGGAGGCCTGGAGAAGGCTGGTGCTCCAACAGGTGGTGCAGTTGTTAAGGGGGGCTGCCCAATACTTCCAAAGGGATCACTGCTACTAGGTACTTGAGAGAAATAGTTGAAAGTCTGTGGTGGATTGGGGCTGGCAGAAGTCTGACCCAAGAAGCTGTCCTCTTCACCAACATCTGCAGAATCATCTGCAAAACCAAAAAGATCACTAGAGATATTGCAAGAGGCTCAAACCAGGTAAGTGTTTGTAGTCAAAATGTTCTGTAATGTTATCAGCTATTACCAAAATTCTGTTGGCCCCCATAAAACTAAAAGGATTACAAAGCTTACACATCCTTGATAATTAAACACATCATAAAATGAAACAAAAGATACCAAGTCTTCAAGAACATTTAAAATGGACCATAAAAGTCACTCGGTGTACACAGATAAAGCAACAAAAATTAACAATCTGAAATAAGAGACCAAAGTATGACTGGAGTCAGGACCTATCCAAGCAAACAGGTGAAGATCCCTGCTTCCAGGACACTAAAATCCCTTCCAATTTCCCTTATGCCTACCAAATGCAAGAGCAGCCTCAGTTCATTTAATTACCATGTAACTAAGCATAGGACTTCACACCCTAATTTTTAGACTTCCAAGTCAAATTCAAAAGTAGAGCTTAAGGATATTCCCAAATAGACCAAACCTATTGGTTTATCAACCCGTTCTGACCTGCTCCTTCAGCAAAGCCCTCACAAGGTTTCCCATTTGACATGCAAGGTAGCAATAACTCATCACTCCAAGTCATTTGATAAGCAAGACTTACTCCAGTTCTCTTTGAAAATCCTACTCTAGATTGGCACAAGAGCTAAGTTTCTGGTGCAGAAAAATAACTCCCCACTCTGCATAATTGCAGGAAAGAGCTCAAAAAGATGCAAGGCCATGACTGCCCTTCCACCTTGAGAAAACACATTAACTGGGTCCTGGTCAATCACAGTTTTGTGTTTTGCAGCAATCCAGTAACAAGTGGGGGAAAAAAAGTGTTTTGACATTATCACAGGTCTCAAAGGAAGCTCAGTTAAACCTGCGATGGTCTGAGCATCACTGTCTGCTTGCTGAGGGAACAGCATCCTGCAATCAGACAATGGCATTTGCAGAAGTCCTCAGCTTGTTGTCATCTGCTCTGGCAACCAAATACTCCCCAGGCTGTGGGGAAGAAAGCCCAGAGTTATCATTGTTTCTCTGCTACTCAGTCCCCAGCTGAAGAGAAACAAAGGATCTCTGCCTCTAGAAGCAGGCAGTAACAAATGTCTTTATCCTCAGCCAACATAACTGTAATACACAGTATCAAGGGAGCACAGGGGAATCCACAGAGAAGCCTCCCTAGGAAGCTGATGTTCTAATTAATTAATCATAAGAGAAGCAACTGCCATGACTAAGAAGGACTATTTTAACTATCTTTTATTCAGTAGTCTTTTCAAACAGTGTCAATTTGAGGCATCGCCTGCATTTATCAATTCATCTTGCTTTCACCTGTACTGTTTTATCCACCTTTAGGAACAAACCCCAAATCTGTGTGAATCATCACGTGGGGAATATTAAAGCAATTTATAAGCAATGAACACTATGAAGTCAGGCCAATGGATTATCTCCCAACCACAAACAGAATAACCATTTATACTAAATAAAAGGTCTCAGCTTCTAAATAATGAAATTCTTCTTCCTTTCACATTTCATAAACATTGTGGAATAGAGAAGCACACTGCATACCTCGCTGTCAATTCTCAGCTTTCCAAAATACCTGGAAGCAGAGCAGGAAATTCCCCCCACTGTGGCAGATCACAATATACACATAGCAAAGTGCTGAATAGTTTTCAAGGCCTTGACCAAACACCTGTTCACAAAACACCTACTATTCTCCAATTTCAACTAAGTTTTGGAGTCTTACTCTAACTGTATCTTTCCTTGTAAAAAAACAGGTTGACAAAAATCCTGCCAAAACAAATATTCTATTTCTATGCATATACATAGGCACACAGAGGCACATACAGAGCTTTCCAATACAATACAGTACTCTCTACTTTGGCTTTTCCTAATTTTGAAAAAACTATTTGGAATATAAGCCCAGACTGGCAGAAAAACAAGCACGTCATACAAACTTAAGATTTCCTATGAGCGTACAGCTTTGACATACAAGGGCAGTGTTCTTCCCATAAACAAACCAGTCTTTCTTCAACAGTGACTGTGTGACAACCTCCAGTATATCCCGCCCTATACAGGGTGGAACCTTGTCACTTGTGGTCATCAGGTGACAATCTGGGAATAACATTAATCCACTTCCTCATGAGGAATGCTCTATCTATAATAAGTACACCGGTGACTTCATCCAAACCTGAACCACAGAACGTATCTTTTGTCGTCAAACTGCAAAGCACAGAACGCACTACTCAGTGATTGTACCCAGATTCCTAATGCTGCCTGTCAGACATCAAACAACTCCCACCACATTTTACAATTCTTATTACGTCTTACACAATTTAAAATTCAAACTCAAGAGATTGTTCTTTCCTGCTTCAAACTGCTCTACTCAGCCAGAGCCCTACGACAAACAGCGAGTGCAGTGGGCCACAGAAACAGAGCATTTCACAGCATGGGGGCCTTGCTTGCGCAGCCATGGGATGTGGCACAACCTCTGACACTGAAATCCACTCTGAGTGCAAACTATGAATTTTCATCTGATCCAATTTTAAGCAAGCTAGCGAGTACATCGTTCACCACATTAATGAAATCCCATCAGATTTTATCCCTGGCTAGCTTCAAAGCCTTCAGAAAATTGTCACATGGCAATCATCTGTGCAAAGCTACAGGACAGACTAACAAAACTTATTTTATTTCCCTTTTTTTTTTTTTTAATGCAAAACAAAGTATATTTTAAAGAAAGAAAATCTATAAGGATTACACAATGAAAAGAGTAAATACACTAGCTGCTTAGATATGCCATGTGAGGAAGAATAATATTCTAATGCTTTTATCCCTCCCACCCCCAAAAATGTAGATGATCTAAAAAAAAGTTTCAAAGCCATACTTGGCAAGCACTTTAATACAGAGACTTACTGCACTGATTTCCAACTATATTAATAATTATTTTAGCTAAAATACAACAGCATTGAAATCAAGTCATAGATTCAGGACTCAACCCTTACTAGTGCAGTAAAATTTAAAATATCCAACTTCTGGATGAACTTCTAATATTCAGAGCTTTAATTTCAAGACTGAATGTAATCTAAAAAAATTTTAAATCTGTTCCTTTATCTGAAATAGTTTGAGCAACAGATTTTAAGTTGCACATGCATGTTTTTGGAACACCTTTAAGGCTCTTGAAGAAAAGGATATTAAAACCACAAGGAAATTAAGGAGATGTAAGGTGCCTACTTAACACGCTATTTTCACACAGGGAAAACAGAAAATAATATGGAAAAAGAGCTTTAAAAAAAGTAAAACCAGTAAGTACACCCCTGAATGGAAGTACTGACAACTTTTAATTGCTGAAACAAACATGCTAATCAGTGAACTGATGATCATGCTCCCTCCTTAGATACAGAATTGAAAACTGAATACGTAAGTATTAAATACAGGCAAAAAAAAGCGGAACATACACCTCTCAAGCAGCTTGATTTTCCCAAATCACTAAGGCCCGGCAGCGACAGCCACCTCAGAGAGCCCTCCGGGGAGAAGATGCGGTTCTAAGCCACACGCAGCGGGCCCAGACGCGGGCCAGGCCCCCACCACCCCTTGGCAGGTCCCGGCTCGGATCCTCGGGGCTCCCGCCGACCCCAGATCCCATTGCCCAGCGGCCCGGAGGGTCTGTAAAGGAGCCCGAAGGGGCAGAGCCCCGCAACCCCTCCGCACTCTCCCTCTTCCCTCACAGCTGCCCCTCAGCACCCCCCCGCCGCCGTCCCTACCGGCTGCCAGGAGAGCGGGGCCCGGCGGTACAGCCGGAGCCTGGCTGACCGGGATAAAGGGCACGGTGAAGTTGAACTCGGTAGCAGAGGAAGAGAAGAGCAAGTTAGTGCCGCCGCCAGTAGTCCCAGACTTCGCCGCCGCCATGGCTGCGCCCCGGCCACGTCCCTTCCCCCGTGGCGGCCCGGCCCTTTCCGCCCTCAACCGCTTTGCCTGTTTCTAAGATGGCGGCGGCGGCGACGCGCCCTGATGGCCTCTCCGCGTACGGGTGAAGAGGAGAAGGCGGGCCCGGCCCTCGCAGAGCCGCCATTGCCACAGGAAGAGGAGGAGGAGGAGGAGGGCGGAAGTAGGCAGCCCCCGTGCTGGGCTTGTGAGCGGGAGTTGGCGGCTGTAGGGCGCCGACAGCCCCCTGCCTGCCCTTGCCCCCGCCATGCCGTGCGTGGCTGACTGGCTCAACAACCCCTTCAGCATCGTGCAGGGCATCTTCGGTGAGCGCGGGCCGGGCGGGGCCGGCATCGTGATCCGCTCGGCCGCCGAGAGGGCGCCTTTAACAGTGCGGCGGCCGGACGGGGCTTCCCCTCACGGGGTGGCGGTGGGAGAGCGGTGGGCCCCGGGTGGGGGGTCGAGGCCGAGGGGAACGGGGGTGGCGAAGTGCCCGGGTGGGCCGCGAAGGCGCCCCGGTGGCCGCTTCCTCCTTCACAGCCACGAGCGGGCGGGAGCCGCGTTCCCGAGGCCTCTGTCCGTCGCTGGTGGCTGGAGCCCTGCCCTGGAGCTGTGCGGTGCCTCAGACTCGGGCAGCGAGGCTTGGCAGGCGGGTTAGGGGGCGGAAAAAAGGCAAACAAAGCGTATTTTGGGTTTCAGGAACCGCATATGCGGGCTACGTGGACTGCGGAGCAGTAATAACATTACTAGTACCATCATCTGAAGCTATTTATGCGCTAGGCTGGATCTTAACTAAAAGCAGGTTGAGATAAAAATTTTTGCAGTGAACGTACAGCAGAAAGTGGTACCTCATCTCCTCTGCTTTCTAGCTGAGTGTATTGCCATATTTCAGAGCTCTTCCTCACTTCCAGAGAGTGGATGTGCTCGTCTTAGTTTGCCTGAAAGGGTGTAAAATGGGGAGTCGTTGCAATCGTAAGAGGCTAAAGTAGTCTAAAGCACAGGCATTTGCCCGGAATAGAGGTAAATGTTTCAGTGGTTTACCATGTTAGGTGAATGCTGGATAGAGTCTGTTACACGATGCTAATACGCAGGTAAATGTGTCTTGTTTGTAGCCCAAAATGATCCAAACTCTGATTGGGAAAAGAAGGTAACCGAATACTTCAAGGACAAATTGAAAGAAAATAATGCTACTAACTGGGTAAGATTGTTTTACTCTCTTAGAGTTACTCTATTTAAGTTTCATAATTTTTACCTCTGAATTATTGCAGTGACATGCTCTTCATTTTTGTTATGGAGGGCTTTAGGGATAGACTTTGTGATATGATATTTACATTTCAGTTGCTTTAATCTGTGTGCAAAGGGAGGATGTAAAATCCCCACAGAAACCAGAGAAGCCGATCCCCTTGACCTCAGTGTACTGGTTTGCTGTGGGCCGTTAACTGCTGAGTGCTGCCAGTTTGTAGTACAATCCAGTAGATGGCAGGAGCTGACAAATGCTGTCATTTTTGAAGGCATTAACGTCACCCCTGTCTACTGTGAGTCTGCAGTAAGTGTTTGTATACAACACAAGTTTCTGAGCTATTGTTTATAAACATCTTCTTTCCTGATCTTTTACTGGGATGCTGCAAACTGTGGGATGAAGAAATAGGTGCTTGGGCTTTCAGGTTTTAGGAAAAAATGCTTTCAGCTAAGGCTGCCTTATTGGGCTGGATCAGGGCTGGTTTTTGCAGTTTAGCAAGGTAGCTGTGCTTTAGCTCTGAAAATAAAGCATGAACACTTGAGTTAAAAGACCGAGTCTTCCTCGGCCTGTGGTGAAAATGGCATCATGGAACACTTCTGAGTGGATTAGAAACATACATATCAAATCTGTTCTATTTATGGCCAAAAAAGCCCCAAGTGTAAATGATCAGGTTTCTTTTTTCTCTCTGTCAGTGAGAGCATTCTGTAATTAATATTTCAGCAACAATTTAAATCAAAGTGCAGATGGCAAAATCATGCTAAAATTATAACACTAGAAAGAACTGAAAGGACATTTTCTTACTTAAGAGAAACAAGGGAATATATGTGCTGGATTATATGATCCTGCTCTGGCAGGGGGGTTGGACTCGAAGATCTCCAAGGTCCCTTCCAACCCCTGACACCCTGTGATCCTATGATATGTCTGTTTTTTAAAATGCCATTACTTATAGGGATACTTCTGGGTTTTGTTGCATTTTAATGTTGGATGTGGGTTTTTTAACAAAGTGTGTCTTTTTTTTTTTTTTTAATCTTCAAAATCAGAAGGTTCTATTCTTATCACGAGTCTCTTTATTTCAAGTTACATTACATGCCTAGGCATGGATTTTATTTTCTTTCTGTTCTTCCATTGTCATGTAAACATATGTGAAAAAAAAACTCCCCAGCATGGACTTGGAAATTAACATATGGGTTTTCCACAGTCCTTTGTTCTAAGAAGTCGTGCGTGCAATTGCTATGGTACCACTGGTACGTGATACGTGGCAAAAGTGCTGTTACTGGGAATAAGATAAGTAACAAATTCTGTTTAATACTCCAGCTGCAATAATTCCCAGTTTAAGAGTTAGTTTCAAATGCTGTATGGTTCTCTTATGGCTTCAATGACTGAAATTAATTTCTTTTATAGTCTTGTATCGAGATTGACAAATGAATGGGGACTGGTAGCTTTGGAACAGAGAGAATTTGGGAACTGTTGAGTGTCTGATGTTATCTGCAGCAGCTATTGCAGAAATCTCTGGTGTTAAGATACACACACTTTGTTACTGTTTGCAATAGTGCAGGAGAGGGACTCTACCTGATGAGGCACTGACGTGTCAGAGGCTATTAATCATATCAACAACAGCAACAATACGGGGTTTGAGGCAAGTAACTGAACAGTAGGATATACTGGATGATCAGAGAATAAGTTGATGACAGCTTCTGTGCTGGTTTGGGGTTAGTTCAGAGCATTTCTTAATATATACCTGTTGTTTAGAATAAGCTCTTCTTCATAGGTTCCATCCCTGAATGATGTTCCTGTACATTACCTAAAACCCAACAGTTTAGTGAAATTCCGCTGCATGGTTCAAGATATGTTTGATCCTGAGTTTTATATGGGAGTATATGAAACAGTTGACCCAAACACAAATGCACGTGTAAGTAAAATATTGATTTATTGTTTTAGTAAATGTTTATTATCTATTCTAGTCCTCGTATTTCTCTAGTTTCTGAGTTAAACCTATGAATTTTGGAGACTCTTTAATAGTAAGTGTTTGTGTGACTCAAATGGCATCAGTGAGGTACCACCTCTTACATATCTGTTGAGGAATGAAGATTACTAAAATAATGACAGCTTTGGCAATATATCTTTGAGCGACTTTCAGCCGCAGTGATTTTGGTGTGATTGATGTTCAAGATGCTGAATATCAGAAACAGAATAATCACACTGCCTTTTTCTTGACAGGTTTTGCATTTTGGTAAATACAGAGATGTGGCAGAATGTGGGGTAAGTTACACAAGTGTAGTTTGAGATTAAATGTTAGACAGAAAGGTGGACTGTGTAAATTCAGTATAGTTTACTTGGAACTTCCAAGTGGATTTCTGGAGGTACTGTTCTTATCATGCAAAAATTAATCTTAGTTTAGTAAGCACACTAATCTGAAGTGCTCACGGGCACTCCAGCTTCAACAGGCTTCAAGCTGTTTTGCTTGGGGCGAGGGAGGAAACGCTCTTAATCTTGAAACTTTCTGCTATGGAAAACAATTTCCTTTTGATAGCGCAGTGCAATTAGAATCAAAGCATTATAGATACAGGCAGTTTGGATTCACCATTCCATGAGCATACAGATCTGCATGTTTGTTGTAACTTCTGGCTGAGTAACTGAATCTGTGGGATTAGTTTAAGAAAAAGAAAACTAACTCCAATCAGATTTTTAACAAAACTTCTTTTGCTGTTTCAGCCTCAGCAGGAAATTGATTTGAACTCCTCACAAACCGTCACCTCAGAGAGACAGACTTTCTACTGCGTTCCAGTGCCTGGTGAATCAGCATGGGTGAAAGAAATATCTTTTTTGGACTGGGCTAGTGCTCTGTGATACAGTCATTGCCAACTAATTCATTAGATTTGAAAGAATAAGTTTGTGTCGAGTTTCTTTTATTCTGAGTGGATAATTGTTGGTTTGCTATATGCACAAAAAGGATGTAAATGAATTTAGGACTATTGCTTTTTGATTTAGTAGGGATTTAAAGTAGATTTTCTTGTTTCCCTGGCAGAGTCTTGAATATTTCTGTTAATTTCAATTTGCAAATGCTTAGAAAAAACTTAAATGGAATGCTGAGAATTCCATTTGCATTTTCTGATTAAATCAGGAAAATTCCATAGTGAGAGTCTCTAGAAGAACCTGTAAAACATCTGTAGCTGAGCATGTTAAGACAGTAATTCCTGGAAAATTGAAGTATGGTAGTTTTGATAGTTTTACCACACTGTGTCATTTTCTCAACGAGTACATTTTGAGGAGTAACAAACCTTAAGTTTCTCCTGGGAATGGAAGTTGAGTTTTCTGAGTGAAATGGGTACAGGATGCTTATTTTAACATCTTTTATGAATTTTATATTATTTTCCCCTCCAAGGGAGTAGGGGGAGAGGTCTAGAAACCTTAAGATACAGTTCATTTTGTAAAAAGATAAGAATACGATGGTAAATCGATAATGAGTTGCTGTTTCATAGAGTTCAAAATGTAAGAAAGCTATTACTTGTCACTGGCACAGAGTGCCAGTGGAAATTTAAAATTAAGATATCAATCATGTTCTTACAAAAATTGTGTGAAGAGTTAGTCACTGAATGAAGCTTACAGCAAAGCATTGCAGCAATGGAAGTTTAAAGTGAGCTGGACTGTTAGGAAAATAGTGAACATTATTTCAGTGTTTACTCATCATGCTAAGAAAAGGAAAAGTGTCTCTTTCAAAATTCATTTACAAGTGTAGTATTGCTAGTATCTTACAAGTTCTTTAAAGTAATAATAATTTTGTAAGATAGCAAGTCTAATTTAAATATTATCATGTAGTCTGTTCTTTAGGTTTGAGATGTGGGAGAGAAAAATTCTTGAGATTTTGGGTTGTACCTTACCACAAGCATGTTCTCTGGAGCATAAAAAAAAAAAAGGGCACTTTTTTTAGAGATTGATAGTGGAATAGCTCTCTGGTTTTTAGTTGCTGTTTTCAACAAAGCCAATGACTGCTCTACTCTTTTTGAGCAGGTTATTTATATATCTAAAGAGATGATGTCTAAGTAACACTTTGAATCATTGGTTTAATATATTGTTCAAAATGGGATAACAGCATTTTGTTTAAAAAAACAAAACACCCCCCCCCCAACAAAACAAAAAGAAAAAACACAAAAAAAAACCCAAAAAAAACCCAAACAAACAAAAACCCCCTAACAGTGTTTGTCCTTAATCCACAATTTCACGCATATATTAGTGCCAGCCAAGCTCGAGTTAGTCCTTCAACATCCTACACACCGAGTCGCCACAAGAGGAGCTATGAGGAAGATGAGGACATGGATCTACATCCATCTAAACAGAAAGAGCAACATATGGGTAATAATAGGTGTTATTGATGAATAGTTATTATGATGTCATTTCAGAATCTGCAAACGCTTCCTTTTCAGCAATAGAAACCTTTGCAGTAGTTTGAATCGCTACGGTTGTTTCATCTTTCACAACTGATTTGGTGGCTTTGTCGAGGTCATCAGTGGTTTAAATTGAAGTAATGTGGGAGAGCCAACTGTGTTGCATGTACCTAGATTTAATTCCTAAGATTGATATTTTGTACAGCAGCACTTGTGTGTTGCCTTTACGCAGCACAAGGTTTATAGAAGCAGGCTCAAATTTAGGAGTTTTTGTTTAATTTGCCATTGTAATGTAAACTGTTTTGTTGATGCATACTCTCATTTTTAAGAACTATTTTTTTAACATGATGTACAGAAAAATTATACCTTTGCAGTCCTATGGAATTTATAGGAAAAAAAGTCCCATGTATTAAGCATTAGTTAAATTTTGAAAGTCAGATTTCTGGCCATGTTTGGGTTTCTAAGGCACATAGATCTTTACCAGTCCTCTAATTCATGATTAACCTGATAGTACAAAATAAGCATTTGTGAAACGTTTCTATTGTGATTAAGAGTATCTTCTGTCAAATACATTACATTATTAAATATTTTCATCTCTGGCATCTTGTTAAATTAGTTTTATTCTGTGTTGCTTACTAAAGAGAGTTGTTCACTTTTGTATTTCTGCTTAAAGAACCTCCGAATCCTGTATTTTTCAGGCAGTGGAGGTGATATCCATGGATGTGTGGAGCCAAAGAGATTAGAAACAGAAGCTTCTGCAGGTCATCATCTAATTTCTCCTAACTGCTCCCCTCCACTTGACTTAAATTTCCCATTGCCAGGAGAGAAGGGACCAGCATGTCTTGTAAAGGTAACAAAAATGGAGAGATGATGAACGTAGCAGTGGCCTCAGTGAGGCAGACAGAATCTGAAGTTAACATGTAAATAGTCTAGCATTGTTTTAGAGGCAAGGAAATTGTCTTTCAGGTCCAGAATTTTGTTTCTACAGGTAATTATATTGTTTCCCTTCACTATCACATCATTTCTCTTCATAAGTGCTGTTCTTGAATTGCTAAAACGTTTCATCAGCATGTATTAGAGCTTGCACATTCTCACTACATTTAGTTTTTTAAAAAAAAAAAAGAAAAAATTCCTTTACTAGATGCTTGAGTGTAGCTGGTATTGAATCCTGGTATTTTGCTTTTAGGATTTGTCATCTAAAGGAAAAAAAAAAGTAATGATGTAACAATCCAAAAAGCAATAAATTACACATTTTTTAATTGTATTTGAAGTAGTCTTTGATTCACTAGTATGCTATCTTGCCTATGAAACTTCCCACACAACATTTCTCTGCTGTTAATGTGTTGAATGCTCTCTTACTCAGCAAATCTTGATAAATCAGATTAGAAAACAATCATTTACGTTTGTCTAGCAAAAGAATGCCAGTAGGAAAAAGTGTGCAATCACAGAAACTAGTTTCTCTTTGTGGCAGGTCTATGAGAGCTGGGATAGCTTCAAAGTCAATGATGTTCTCGAGGTATATGGGATTTTGTCGGTGGATCCGGTGCTGAGCATAGTAAACAATGAGGAGAGGTAAGACTCCCTTCGTGTGTGATCCTGAAATGAAGGAACTTTCTATTTCAAGGAGCAAATTTGGGGTTTTTTTCTGACCTCTTAACACAGATCGGGAAATGTGTAAATACATAACAATTATGCTTGAAAGGTGAATTTTGTTGCTTAAAAAAAGCTTGATGTGGAAGGTGTTAGATCTACTGTCCTGTAAACCAAAATCCATTGTACTCTGGTACATCCATACTGTTGGATACAAAAGGCATTTGTTTTTAGATTGTTGTACAGCCTATATGGCAAAAAGTGCTTCTCTAGCTAAATGTTTTGTACTCTTTCACGTCTATTAAACTTTCAGTGAATGAGTGAATAGTGAGCAAAGCTTTCCAATAGGCTTTAAAGTTATAAAATGTCCTTCTGAAATAACTACTAAGTCCTTTAAAGTTGCTACCATAAACATCTCTGAAGAATATTAAAAACCAAAACAACAAAAAAACCTGTGCATGTCTGTATGGAGAGTGAAAGTGACCACAATGAATAAAAATTCAGTTGATTTTTTCATTAATTAATGTCTATCATCAATTATGCCACTGATAGACCTGCTGTTCAGCAGTGACTTGCTTGAGAAAATACAGACTGAACAGGAGGAACACAAGAAGTCAATTTCAAAAATAAAACTGTTGACCCATCTTAATGTTGAAGACATAATGATGTCCAGAACCATTGCACTTTAAATTATTGGTGACTTTTGCTTATCTTTCTGTTAAGTACAATAGCAAGAGTGCAGTGTCAATCCTTCATAGTGCCAGCTTCTTATAACTTAACTCAGCCTGGTCAGCTGCTTTTGGTTCTCATCTGTCTGGCAGCTGATCCCAGACTGACAGCTCAGTTGGTCAGTCATAGATTGTCATCTTTTTTTTTTTTCTTGCATGTCATTCTGTCACCAATAGACAAAATGGTGACATTTAACAATAGTCTGAATGCAAACAAAGGAAGTTTGCTTTCATAAGAGTAGATGGTCTGTTGGACTGCTGAAGAGGCTTTGAAGTTGTAAAGCCCTTCAGCTTTTTAAAACCAGTACAAGCTGATCAAACTTTACTATCATCTGAAATAGTCACTGTAGGGATTTTAGTTTCCAAGTGGTTTTGATTTGTTATGTAGAAGGAATTTTGTAAGGCGTCATCAAGTGGAGCAACACTTGTGCGTCTGAACTCTTAAATTAAGAGGGAATACCTTCAAGTTTGAGCTGCTCAACAGTAGGATTTATTTACTCATTTTTTCACTCAGGCAGTGACATAGCAGTTCTGTGTCTGTCTAGATCTTGTGTCAGGTTCTGGAACCTGGTGGTATATGAAAATCCCTTATGTGCATATGCAAGACAAATGTAATAAATCATTACCTTGTTTTCTTAGAAGTCACTGTTTGGACTTCATTCAGTACATGCTGGACAGAACAGTGTGCAACATTTTATTTCAAGCTCCATCTTATACAATGGTACAGCAAATAATGTGGTTTTGAGATTTTTGCTTGGGGTTTTTGTTTTGGTTTGATTTTGGGTTTTTTTGTTTGGTTTTTTTGGTGTTGTTTTGGTTTTTTTGTTTGTTTGGGTTTTTTTCAGTGAAGTAAGATCTGATTATTTTTTGAAAATAATATAATCCAATTTTTTTTTTTTTTGGTCAAGTATGCTTTGGCATTTCTGTATCATAGCACTGTGGTTCAGTATTTATGGCATTCATAAAAATACTGAAGAAGGTGGTTTAACTATGGAAGGAGTTACCAGGAGCTGGGAGCGGATGTTGTTTGTCCCAGTCTGCTCTGTTCTTGGCCTGGTTCCAGCTGCTCTTAGTCAGATGGAGACAAATTTGTGTGGAATGTTTCTAAGTCCAGTTGTGCTCTGCCCTTTCCTAGGGACAGCTCAGCCCTCGATCCTATGGAGTGTATGGACACGGCAGAAGAACAGAGAGTACACAGTCCTCCAGCCTCATTAGTTCCCAGAATCCATGTGATTTTGGCACAGAAATTACAACACATTAACCCATTACTGCCTGTCTGCCTTAATGAAGAGGAGAGTAAAACCTGTGAGTATCTGAACTTGACCTCTCTTGGTGTACAAATAAATGTGTGGTTTTCTAGTGCATGTGATGAAATAGTCCTCTGCTCAGACACAAATGCATCGATGGCAGGGTCTGGTTAAAGGGAGGAACAATTCAACACTACAGAACTGGACGAGATACGAGTGTTTGTGATGCATACATGTTTATTTTTCTGAAAAATGTCATTTATATGAAACTCAGGTTTGCATTCTACACGCCCAGGGATTTTACTGAGAAGTTATTCAGCCATTAAGATTTTGTGCAGTTTCAAATGGAGTAGTCAATTGTTGGAAAACTAGATTTCCAAGTTAGTTTAACAGTGAAAATAAAAAACATACCAACAATGTAAAGAAATAATACTAGCAAGAAAATAAGGCAATTCTGCTTTTAAGCAACTGTGCTATTCTTTGTGGCCTGCTTTGTATTGGTTGCCCCGAGCTGTGCTACATGTAGGGGGTTGGGTTTTTTTTTTCTGCCTTTAATACAGTATGGGTAGGCTATCAATTTTAGAAATTTGGCTTTCAGAAGGCTGTAAAGTTTGAAATGCATTACACAATATCTCATTTTAAAAAGAGCATTTCCAAGGAAATGCTAAGTGACTTGGGTTATCCAAAGCCAGTAATTGCTTGGTTGGAAAACCAATGAATGTTGATTTTTCCTTAGACTGCTTTGGGGTAACTATTTTTCTTCATCAAGCTGTACTGGAAAGTAAGACTTACATAGAGGGAAGACGAATGGTATATTTTCTAATATTTGTTGTTGTCTTTTGCTTTTTTTATCAGTTGTTTCTAATTTCATGTCTGAGCTGTCACCAGTGAGAGCAGAGTTGCTTGGGTTCCTCACCCACGCCCTCCTGGGAGACAGTTTGGCTGCTGAATACCTTATATTGCATCTCATCTCTACAGTGTAAGTATTTAGATGTTTGCTGAGAATTTATATTCATCGCTCAAAAGAAATCTTTTGTGGGGTTCTTCACCACTCTGCAAATCAATGGCAGTAATAGTTTAAATAGCACTTACTCTAGCAGGATGTTGTTCTGTCATAGTAGACAGAGTAAACAGATTTTATTGTCTGAAATAACAGTAAGTTTTGTCAAAAGTCCAGTTTTGTGGCAGTGTATCCTTTCCACTGTTCCTTAGAGTGGAAAAAATCTCCAAGATCAACTTTTAAACATCTTTTTATCTCTAGCTTCTTCTATTGACTAGGACATGTAGCTGACTTCTCAAAGATGGTGTACTAGCTGCAGCAGTTATTGGTCAGGTATTAAAAGATACTGTAAGATACATTTTGGGAGCTTAACTAAATGTAGACACGTTTAATGGTAAGTTCAGGGGTTCCCCTTTTAGCACAAATTTATCACCTGAGCTGATGCTGCAGCACAGTGTTGTGATCTGTCTTCCTGGCTGATTAAAGTGGATGTGCTGAATGTTCTTTTACGTTGGCTTAAACTGTCACTAGATGAAAGAGCAGCATCCTTTGTCTCATTAAAATTTGAGGTGTGTGACTTCAGACAATATGTTTTGATGAGACTTAAGTTTTCAGGTTCAAATTTCATTTTAGTCTTTCTGAAAAATGAAAATTGATTCAATTTTCTAAAAAAAAAAAATTTAACTTACTGGAAAATAAGTTCCTTGTTTTATGGTTTTAAGAAATTCCATTTTGCTACTGAGTGAATAGTAAAGCACATACTTGTTTAACAGAAGTGTTTACAGAGCTGTGATTGGACTCAGCATCTTACCTTTCTCATACTTGCTCTCAGCCTCAGTGAAGCAGGGGGTATCAAGAGAGATCCAGTCATAATACCATGGCAGCAGCATTATGAGCTGACAAGACTAATGGTGGGGTTGTACTACAGCCTGCCCTGAACCCTTGTCCCCATGTAAAAATAAGTACTTCAAGATCAGAATGCAGGTTTTGTTTTTATTCTGTGAACACTGCTCATTCTGGTGAGACTGTGAGTGCTCTAAGACTTAGACTAGAATGTGTTTTCTCTCTTAGCTGATATCACAAAAAAGTTGAAAGTTGTCAAGAATGGGGAGAAGATGTACAGTAAGAAGAGGGAGAGAAAAGCTGAGGGCAGGTAAAGGATACGAACAAGTATGATAAGCAGGGAAATTGAGATTGGGCCACGAGAAAGAAAAATTAAGCACATTTACTGAGTAACAGTGGAGCATGAGGAGAGCAGAACATCTGGAAAGCACATGACAGGAACTCAAGCACGTATAAATGTACTGCTTTTGTGCAGTGCTGAAAAGCCTTCCAAAGCAGCTTTCAGCCTAACCTAGCTCCTTGGACACGGGAGAAGGAAGGCGAGGTGGCTGTTGTTTATCACTATTAAAATCCTGCTAGCTATCAGAGATACTGAGAGCACACAAACATTGATACCTCTGCTCACCACGTTAATCAGATGCTGGCCTAACCTGTGTTATTTCTGGTTTAGTTACGCAAGACGAGATGTGCTTCCTCTGGGAAAATTCACAGTCAACTTGAGCGGATGTCCAAGGAATAGCATCTTCACCGAGCACATCTACCGCATCATCCAGCAGCTTGTTCCCGCAGTAAGAATAAAGGCATTGTAGTGCTTTCAGACTTCTGGTGGTAAATGTTGGGCGAGTTGTCCCGAGCAAATGAACGAAATTTGAATTAAAGGGGGGCTTCATAAATGAAGGCTCCTGCTGTCGTGTGGAGGGCGGATAAAAAATGGCGATACGTCTTGCCAGTCGGTTGAGGTCTCTATTTAGCTAGTCATTCAGGATGGGATGAAAGCATATCCCCGTAGGTATTTAAACTGACACTTTACTGCACACTTTATCTGGTCTTTCTGGATTGATATGTTTAGACATTTTAGGTCATTTAATTATGTCATCACTGGTTATCCCCGACTTTGTGGATACTGTTCTGCGGAGATTTTACAGTAATTCAATCCGGGGTCATAATAATTGTATTGCTGCAAGAAATCTTTTATACTTGTTTTGCTTACCCTAGATGTGCAATACAGGTGACCAGAGTGAGCAGTTTGTTAACAGCATTGTTTGTCTTTGGGAATTTTGTGGGGGTTTTTTAAGTTTTTGTATTATTTGGATGTTTGTGATAAAGTGTGCTCGGTATTGTGGTAGCGAGGTTTGTTTTACTTACTATGGACATTCAGTTACAGCTCTTACTAAAAGAAGCTGTTTACTAGGGAAGCTGGAGGAGATGTGCTGATTATTTTCTTTTCTCTTTGCAGTCCTATCGCCTACAAATGACCATTGAAAACATGAACCATTCACGGTTTATCCCACACAAAGACTACGCAGCTAATCGCTTAGTCAGCGGAGTATTGCAGCTTGCCAGCAACACTTCCCTTGTAGTAGATGAGACTCAGCTTGAGCAAGGACAGCTTGACACAACAGGTAGATATTTTGGGTTTTATGTTTGTTGTGTTGTGTTTTTTCTTTCCTTTTTTTTTTTTTTTTTAAGAATCTCAGCTGAAAGGTTAAAAGTTGATGTATTTTAAGACAGTGATGCTAATGGTGTCCCAGTGATAACTTTCTATTACAAAACTGATGGAGGTTTGTGTCCTATTTCATTGCTTGAACTAACTAACTGCTGGTCTGCACCCTTCTCAGACAGCTTGAGGCTTGATCTCTTGTGGGATTCTTTTCCCTGTTTTGCTTTCTGGAAGTACCTCGTCTTTTGCTCAGAAATTCTTGTGCTGAGACAAAGGTCTCTGTCTCAGACCACAAATGACCAATAATGAGACCAGATGGTGCCTTGTTTAGCATAATTTTGTTTGCGTTGTAGAGAGCTCTGGACAGTGTCACTTGGTGGAAGAGGCCACTAATTTGAGTGATTCTTTAGACCACAATACCTCTGATTCATCAGCATGGCCTTTCAATTTCCTGTGATAATGAATAAAGAAGTGGGGGAAGCACTTGCTGCTGTCTTATGCTTTATACTTTTACTGGGTATATGGAAGCAATCACTGAAAAGCCAACTGAAAACAAGAGATTAAAAAAAAAAAGCTATTACTGTGTGGAACAGAATGAGGATCCTCTCTTGGAAGCTGACATAGTGCTGTATAGTCTGCTTTCTACAGAGATTTAGATCATTAATTTAATTCTAACCTACATAAGAGGTCAGTTGCAGTACCTATTAAAAATTCAGTAACTTTTCTTTTTCCACCTCTGTAAATAACTATCTGGCTTTGTAGGACCAATGAAGACATTGGCTATTAACAGATGTACCTGGCCAGATAAAATTTAGGCTTGAAATCCTTGAAGAATTCTTTGTTTTGGTCTTAAGTAGTTGTGTCTATCTGGAAGACACCACAGACACAAGACACAAAATGCTTGAAAGAATTTTTTTACCAACTGCTCATTAAAAATAGAGTGGAGGAAAAACAACCAACCAAACCAAAACTAACCAACCAAACAAAACACCCCACACAGAACATAATAATTAAAAAAACCCAACCCCTCAGGTCTGACATTTGTGTAGGTCCCGTATTCAGAGAATTTGTTCTTATTTTTCTTAGGTGTACACAATGTGACAGCACTGGGAAATCTGATAACTTGGCAGAAGGTGGATTATGACTTCAGTTACCACCAGATGGAATTCCCATGCAAT
Source organism: Megaceryle torquata (assembly GCA_024611175.1). Lineage (NCBI taxonomy): Eukaryota > Metazoa > Chordata > Aves > Coraciiformes > Cerylidae > Megaceryle > Megaceryle torquata. The sequence goes on from JANIJG010022336.1 coordinate 37,631, forward strand.
ATTAACGTTCTTATCACTTCAGAGGGCCGATCACTCCTACCGGTATGGCAAGGTCTTCCTGAACTGGGGGAATAGCTACACTTGGTAGCTCCTTCCTTAGAGCATGCTGCTCCAGAGACAAGTGAAGACACTGTCTTGTGAGCAGGGGTGGGTGTGACACTAGCATGAGTTACTACCTTCTCACTTGGGATTGTGTCCAGGCCAAAAACCCGTTCAGAGGAAAAGCAGGAGGTGACCTTTCTCTCCTCCTTGGCCAAAGAGTATTGTGATGACACGGCAGTGGCTGAGGTTGTTATTGGGGATCCCAGGGATGCGTACGGCCTGCAGATACACTGCTGCTCTCAAGGCCTCGCTCTAGTGCAGTGGTTCCCGAGGTGATGGGCACGGGAATAAAGAGCAGTAGATCTGGCACTGACCCTAGAAAAACTGAGTGGCCTAAACTTACAAATATCTGAGCTCTTGCATTACAGCTTTAGGAACAGAGCAGTTGCTCTCTTGCCTCTCAGTGAAACTGGCTCCTGTTTGAATAAGGACCTCACTCTGGTTTTCAAAAATGTAACTGTTAAATATGTAAAGAACGAATTGTTTCACCTTAATTTGGGGACATAGTGACTTCTGTTGCTTTAGAGATTAAACTAGTCTCGGGACAGAGAAAAATAGGATGTGGAAAGAGATGATATGTAAATTTATTTTTCAGTCAGATTGTCAAGTCCACTTACAACCACAGATAACTCCACCCAACATGGAGGAGTACATGAACAGCCTCTTAACAGCAGTGCTCCCTTCAGTCTTGAACAAATTTCGAATTTATCTAAGTTTATTGAGGCTGCTGGACTACAGTATATCCGATGAAGTGACCAAGGTACGGAAGCCTTCACTAATGTTTTCAACTGTATATTCAGATAGAAAGTACCTTAATAAAATTTCTGTACTTTCCCCTTGCTCTCCCTGTTAGTGATTCTCCCTGAAGTTTTCTAAAATTCAAACAAGAATGTTCTTCTGAATGTGCCTTCAAGGATTTATAACTCTTGAGCATTGCCGTATGTGCTTTACATGTACCCTGCTTTCTAGCACTCATGTTGTAAACGAATTCTTTCAAAGATGGGAAGGAGTCCATGTTTTACTCAGGCTTGCCTGACAGCAATGTTGAAATGTTTCTCCTGTAATCTAAGTGTAGTTACAGTGTTTAGCTCCTTAAAACCTCACATAGCGAAGGTTCTTTTTTTGCCACTTAATTCCATGCTGTGTTGTTTATAGGCAGTAGAAGAAGACTTTGTAGAAATGCGCAAGAATGACCCTGAGAGCGTAACGGCTGATGATCTGCACAGGACTCTGCTTGTAGCAAGGTGGGCAGCACTGCGTGTTCTAACTGAAGACCTTCTAGCAAGCTGATAACAAATTAAGTCAGTGCTTGTAGTCTGTGTGTTGACTGTAGCTGGGTGAGGCTGGCCAGCAGTCCAAAAGGGGGGGAATCTCCTCTTCCTTTGGTCCTCCTGCTACAGGTTCTGCTGCATAATGTTGATTTTTCTCCCCCCTTTTTTCCCCATGCTTTCTAAGTCTCTGGACACTAAAAGAAAACTTTTTTTTTTGTATTAGCTTATCAAACTTAGCTTATCAGGGACAAGCTCTTAATTACTATTTCTGCTTATCTAGGTTCCTGTCTCTGAGTGCGGGGCAGACAACGCTGTCAAGAGAGAGGTGGCTGAGAGCAAAACAACTGGAGGCGTTACGTAAAGCGAGACTGCAGCAGCAAAAATGTGTCAATGGGAATGAACTTTAATAATTTTGTGGATGTCACTATGAAATTTGTCTAATCCTAGATGGAACCCATACTAAGATTGGAATATTGTTTATACCAGTTTTTGTAGATAATTTATACCAAAAAAAGTTATGGATATTTACCCTTGCAGTCTGAACACACTTAACTCTGTTCAGCCAGTTAAACATATTTTGACATTTTTTTGGAGTCTGTTTTGTAATTGAAAATTGGTAACAATGAGCAAATTGTTTGATATTAAACTTTAATACTGACATTGGGTAAACTTACTTTCTTTAACCTGGAGTCCTCTGTACACAGCAGTGGTAGACTCTCTGCGGGAGAAGTTTGTGCTGTAATTCTTGTGTGGCTGAATTCTGAGGCTGGGAGCTCTCAGCCAGCCCCAAGCTGTGGCTGGAAGGAAGATTGGCTTTAGTATCTAGAACTGTGTGTACTGTTGTTCCCATGAGCTAAGGCACGTTGCGCTCATAGCAGCGGCACAACAGTGATTACATTGTGGTATAAAGAAATGATTTGATCGTCTGACAAGGCTTCTGTATGAAATACTTCCTTATTGTACTTAGAGAAGACCATGACTAACTTCTTGGATCTCTAATGAGCTTTATTCTTGCACAACAACAACAAAAAAATTGACTGGAGAAGGGGTGACAGTGATGTACTCCTACAAATCATCTTACCTTACTGCACTCTGTTTAAATGGTTTAGCTATCAGGGAAGCAGTAAGGATAGTCTCTACCTATCCTATTCATACTCTCTTTAAGCTGGGTTTGAGGGGACATACTGCCCCTGAGGATTCACTGAACTAGTTTAATGAGGGGGGTTTTAAGGAGTGAAACACTAAACCAGTAAGGAGTGGGAGTAATCCAGAAAGACATATCAGAGGAAAGAGGGTCATCCAGGGGGAAGCAGCCACCAAGAGCCAGATGAAGCCACTCCTGAATTTTGCTTCAACTAAATCTTTTCTGAACAAGAAAAAAGGCTCATGCTTAAATTTACTTTAAGCCAATATCACCTCTACTTTGTTTTCTCCTGATTGAGATTGTGAACAGGAACCCCCTTTTTACTGCAGTTTTTCTCTAAGCATGAGTTTTTGCTGCCCCCTCTGAAACTCTCCTTTTTGTCCCTGCACATTAATAATTAGTTATTTATTAAACAATTGTCTATCTTAAGTTAGAGCCAGGTTTTCCCTTTCAATAATTTCTATTTAAACACTAAAATGAATACTCAAGGTTTCACCTGACTGTGCTACATGAATATGAAGTTAAGCCACTGAACAAACAGAGGAAGTCTGTCCTCCCCTGGCAGCAAAGCACAGTTAGTTTCTAAGATTGTCTTTTAGTGCTGCTTAGAGAATGGTTTCACACATAATGCCAGGGATTAGTTGCAACTATCCCACTATTTCAGAAGTGGTGGACAGTTGCTGAAGGGGAAGGACATAATACAGCTGGATCACCAAGCACTGAACTAATACAGCTGATGGGGAATTAGGTTACAGGAAGGTAGGCCCTGAAGGGTTTGGTTAAGCCATTTTATTTGAAATATGAGTGACTGGAGCTTTCAGTACCTTGCCCTGCAGGACTCTAGACTGTAGAAGTTGGTGTAAGTACTTGTACAGGTAATTTTTTTCTCCTCTCAAAATAACAGCAGAAATATAACTCTCCCTTCTCCCAGACCTTGACAAGCTTTTAAGGAATGTCCTCAACCACATCTGACATTTTTTCTCTGCTGAGGCCAGGGTTGTAGCAGGGCAGTGCTAGAACACAATGAAGGACTGAAGCCATGCATGTGTCCCTTGACTGACAGGGGATCTTCATAATGTCTGTAACTGCCTGAAGGGAGGCTGCAAAGAGGAGAGGGCCAGGCTCTTCAGAGGGGTGCCCCGTGATGGAACATGGGGAGGAAACAAGAGGAGGTTTCCTCTAAACATCTCTAAAGATCTGGAAGCATTTTTTACTGTCGGGGTGCCTGAGAAGAGGCTGCCCCTTGTGGGGTAGAGACAACATCCTTGGAGATATTCAAAAGCTGGCTGGATGGGGTGGTCCTGGGCAACCAAGGGTTAAGAGGACCTGCTTGAAGAGGGAGGTTGGACTAGATGACCTCCAGCAGTCCTTTCAATCATTCTGTGACTCTTAAGCCAAAGAAAGTCAATACCCCACCCCACCCCAACTTGAAAGCCCCACAGCTCTCAAGTACCATGTTCCTTAACATCACATGCCAACAAGCAACTTTTGATCCCACCTTTTTTTATTAAAATATCTCATGTATATTGTTCACATTAAAATACAGCAGTTTAGTTTTAAATATAGCCACAAGTATAGACACTCAAAAAACCCAAACCCACATCACTAATAAAACAAATAAATAAACCAAATTTATCAAACTTTCAGACCATCAGGGTTAGATGATAACTTCAGACACACTACAAGTCCTAAGACACTGTACTACCCTACCCCTATGACACAATTTCCTTGGAACACCACGTGCAGCCTAACTACAGTACATGGACTAGAACATGGAGGCACCGGGTCTATAATGGTGGTCATAGATACAAACCACAGTATAATAAGATCCTGCTTTACAGTAGCTTTTGGATAATGTCCTACACTAGAATGGCATGGCAAGGCATCTCTGGGAAAGAGTCAGTTTGAGAGATTTACCCTTTTGACACATAGATAAGGGTTTGGGCTTTATCCAATGCCCAGCACAAAGGGATGCTCAGCCTTATCTTGCAACTATGCAAAGCTCGAGTCAGTAATGAATTGGGTTTGATTAGATGTTGATGACCATGCTCTGATGCAACACTGATGTCATAGAACGGTACACTTGCCTTCTGGTTTAGAAGTTATTTGCATCTGGACAGTTAAAATATAGTTAAAAGAAGTCACAGCACAGAGGGACACAATGCCCAAAGGTCAGGTAGCTGCTTTTGTCTCTGTAAAGCAAAACAAAATATTGGAGCAAAGGGCCAGTGTTTGGAATTTGGAAAAAAGGAAGTGGGAACAGCTTTAGCATGGGCAAGACAATTAGAGGACATTTGCTCCGTTTCCCCTCACCTCAAAACAAGTGAAAAAGAAAAAAATTACAAACTAAAATTGCACTGCAGGACTGTGGGTATTTCAGATTGGATCCATATGCTTTATCTCCACTGAAAGTGTCCCAGGACATGTGGAAAGAAAAATGACAGCAGAAAGAAACCTTCATTACGTTAACCCAAAGTTAAATTCAACAAAAGTGTATCAGTTCCCATAGTAGAGGCACAATTCATAGAAAGCTGCATCTAAACCTTCAATGGAAACAAGTAAAAATACTAGTCCAAAAATAAATAGTGTAATTTACCGGTATGTTACTTTGCTGGTGCAGTGCAAGGTAAGTAAGGTCACAGAAGTGCAGTATCACCTTTTTAGTATAAATACTTTCTACACAAGTCAGAAGAGCTACAAAATTAGTCTCCAAAAATAACTGTGCAACACATTTAAGACAGACAGCATGCTTGTTAAACCCCAGTGTCTAAGCTACCTGTTTAAATATGGTTTACAGTTCCTTTGTCCCAGCTGCCCAAGAGAATTCCAAAGCTTGGTCAGAACCAAATTCAATTGCATCTCACTTCCTGTAAACAAGTTCTCTGTATTATTGATCCCAGTATTCAGCAGCAGTTTATGCCACAAGTCCTGATGTAATATTTTTTACTATTGTGTTAAAAGCCACAGCTAGAAGAACACTTCCTAAATTAGCAACTAGATTTGAATTATTCGTGTCTGGCATTGCGTAAACATTTCTTTCAGTTCTTTTTGTTTGATTTCATTTATAGCTTCTGGTTCTGCAGGGCTCTTCTGGACCTTTGCCACAGCAAAATTAATCCCTTGAGTCAATCCTGCTTGTGTGATGTTAGCGACCTGGACCATGGAACTGCGAATTTTAGCAAAAGGAGACACAGCTCTGCTGCTGCTGCTGTCAGCTGGAGAAGGAGTCATGTGGAGTCCCATCTCAAGGTTCCCAGATACAGATCCCGGGCTTTTATGAGATTTAGTGAAGTCAGTCCCACCAACAGCTAAGAGCTGAGGATTTGGCTCAGAAGACTGTACATCCAACTTGGATGGCCTGGAAGGAATGTCTCTAATAGCTTCAGCCTTGGTCTCTACCTTCTTCGATGTATTATTGCTGCTTTGATTTATTATGTGATGGGGCTCTTGAGAACCAGCCTCAGCCTCCAAAACACCCGACATCTTATTCTGAGCATCGTGCACAAACCTCTGGCAGTACACATCAATAGGTTTAGCAAACTCCATCTCTGCACTGTCCGCGGAAGGCACGGGTACATCTTCACAGTCAGACCGGCCAGCCTGAGAGGCCTCAGATGGAACATGGATGCTAATGTTCATGTCAGTGCTGCTTATGGACTGGGACCGACTGCCCAGCCGTGGGGCTGAGGCAATGATCCCACAGCTAGGCAGCACGTAGTCCGTCTGTCCTATGTTCTCTAGAGAGTCAGTCAGCTGGTTGTCCTCATCGGATTTGGAATTAGTCAGGAAGTCATCAGAGTGGAATGAATCATTGTCTGATACTTCTGTATCAGATTCAGGATGGACTTTAGAATCTACTGCTGGATTCTCTAAAGTTTCAAGGCTACTATCTGATTTCCAAAGATTCACTTTCAAATTTGGTTTTAAAAAATTGACTTTCACTTCAGGTTTGGTAAAGCTGCCTAACTTCCGCAGGTTGCTAATGTTCACGTTGGATTTGGTTTGTTTCACTTTTTGATTGAGAGATGAGAACTTGCTCAGTAAATAATTCTTGCCTTGGGCCAGGGACCCTCTGTTCTGAGACCGAATGCCAATGATGTCCTCATGTGGTTTACTGCTCTTCCTGAAATAAAAAAAATAATCTCTACTGTACAACCAAGGCGGTTCCATTTATAAACACCAAGTATTTACCATCTTCCAGTCTACTTCCAGAGTAACTGAACTGTCCATCTCCAAGTTATCCTTTCCTCACCTAATTGTACCATATAACCTAAACAAACTTGAAGCAACAAATACAAGAGGGTTGATACATAATAGTAGCCAAACAAGGGGCAAAGTGAGCTTCTGCACACATTTTTAGTTATAAATCAAACAGGTCAAATTCTCTGTATTTTTAACCCTGTCCCTGCATATCCTGTACTCAGTAGCCAGATTTAGCAAGGACTCAGTCTTCAGTACCTGTAAAAATGAGCAAGATTTTCTTGCTACACCTCCTGCTCAGCTGGAAGAAGCTGAAACTGTAGCCCAGTGATCAAATGCAGAAGTTACTGAAACACAGATGCTAACAGCTTTCACTTGACCCTTTACAGTTATGCTACACAACACAATTTCCAGTAGTTCATGCAGTCTGAATTGAAAGCATCCAAAGTAACACAACAGATCACACTTGATGAAGTCAAATGTTCCAAATTTCAGCTTGCCATCCTCCTATTCCTACAGCATTGTCCTCTGAAAGTGATTTCCTCAGTGTTAACAAGTTTTTGTAGATAAAGGTTACTTCTGTTTAATTATAGACAATTGACTTAAAGAAAACCATCTAAAAATTCTAGTAAGTACTTTGAATTATCAACTACATTTTCATTTGTCCTCTTCTCTTCATGGGCTTGCAAAATCAAAGCTTCTGCACCATTATAACTAACACTCAGGAGTTCAGAAGTTTAACTTCAGCTGTTTCTTCACACAAGACCTGTAATGTCATCTGGATTTGTTAAACACTCAGCTGCAGTGGAATCCAAACCAGATCTACACTTCTCAGGTTGTTGTCTTACTACAGAAGCAGACATTAAGTTCATATACAAAAAGATTAAGTTTGACAAACTGATCACAAACCCTTGATTTGCAGCATGCTATTTACATCTGGTAGTGCACATTGTGAGCACACACACGATCACGCTATAACTCCCTGAAAGAAGGTTGCAGGAAGGTCTCCCATAGCAAGCAATAGGATAAGAGGAAACCACCTCAAGTTGTGCCAGGGGAGGTTTGGATTGAGTATTAGGAAAAAATTCCTCACTGAAAAGGTTGTCCAGCCCTGGGTCCAGGCTGCCCAGAGCAGTGGTGGAGTCCCTGTAGGTACTTAAAAGCAGTGTAGATATGGTGCTGAGGGCCATGGTTTAGTGGTGCCCTGGACTTGATCTTAAAGGTCTCCCAGACAAAACAATTCACAATTTTATACATAAAATTAGTATTTTTCGCTTACTTTTAGATAAGCACCTTCAGACAAGCCTTACTGGGAGCAGCATACAGACAAATTGCCTCCTAGCACAGTAGCTAGATACAGATGTTTTTTAGGCATTGCATATGACTCTTACCACTGAAGAGAGAGCAGAAGGGGGACACAGAAGGTTGCACTCACCTCTCTAGCTTCTTCTCAATAATGGGCACATCTAATCCCATTGCTTGCTTTGTGATTCTCAGCATTTCTGCAATGCACTGAAGAGTGTCTGAAATCCAAGTAGCAGCCTGTTAGACCCTTAAAAAACACTCCTTACAATCCCATATTTCAAAGTCTATGTAGAAATAAGTCTAAATTTAATGTAAGTAGGTTTGTTTGGTTTGGTTTTTGTTTGGGTTTTTTTTCTTTTTTTAATCCTTTCACTTTACAAGTTGCAATTGTGATTTAAAGCTTACAAAATAAGCTTAAAGAACAGACTCTCCTTAAGCCCTAAATACTGGGTGCAAGTGAATCACTGACATGATTTCTGGAAGGAAGAGAAGCAATTATGTTTATTCTAATCCTTGTTGACAAAATCCACTGCTCCAGGTAAGAAGTGGTATTTTCCTCTTATTAGTGTTCATTTAATTTAAACAACAATCAAGAATATTTCTAGACATTGATTTCACTAAAGAAGTCATTTTCTTCTGCTTTTTAGGAGGAGAGTTAGTTCATTTTATCAGTTTTTAGAGCAGTAAAGATCTGGACATGAAGAGGTCTCAATTCTAAAGGGACTTTAAGTCATATCTGAAGCTTCTTTTTGTTTGTATTTAAACAGTAACTTTCTAGTGCTCACACAGGAAGACAGATGCAGGGGATTTGTGTTGGTTTCCCACCCTGCACAACAACAGGATTATATGAGAATCATTTCTGAAGAGGGATAAATTTTAAGAACAATGGAAGAAGTGTTTCCTAGAGAAACACTGGTATATCAAATATACAGAAAAGTGTAAGACTTTGACATACAAAACAAACCTTTGCCATCTTCTTCCGGGTTGCGCACCACAGCTCGGAGAGTGTGAAAATACCCACTCGCCTCTTTGTATTTGTAATGCAGCCTCATGCAGGAGAACTTGGGTTTGCCAAAGAGCGTTGGCTCAGGCCCTGAGAAATATAGGAAACATTTCCACAATAACTAAAGAATCCATTACTTACAAAAAGCAGTTAGACTCTTACATATGTGCCCTATAATCCAACCTGATTGTTTATTACAGATCACTCTTTCAAACAGAACAAAAATTCTAGACCTACTACACCCTGTGTTTCAGGGTACACTCCTGCAAGGATTAAAGGGAAAACTAATACATTTTTTACCAAGTGGGAGCAATGCACATTTCAAGATTTAGAACAAGTACTTTGACTATTCAATGCACTGCATCTTATCTATAGCATTAAATAGGAGGGTTGGTTTGGGTTGGGTTTTTTGGAGTTTTTTTTTGCTTTGGTAAGTTATTTTGCCTAAGTGTTTCAACTGTATTCTGGAGATCAGGATGTATTACAGATCTCCACAATACACAAGAGACCCTTCCCCTGAACTCAAAGAAATTGCATGGACATAGTGAAAGTTACAGGAAAGAGATGATGAAATTACTATGCCTTGTGTAATGGAGGATTAAACTGTCACAAAGGAGGCACACACTGGGGGCAACAAAAATTTCCCTCCCTTCTCTTAGACGCTTTTTCCACCTGTAAAATCAAATACCACATCTTTCAATTTTTCAGTGGAAAATGCTGGATTTAACCTGCAGATGTTACATTCTTCAGTCAATACGTTAGATGAGCATAACAAGGTGATTTCTCAGTGGCATGTTTCTTATCAGACCTTGATAAAGAAGAGTTTTTAAAAGCTATGAAACAGATCTAACACAGTTCAGAACCAGCTGCCGTATCCGGATCAAGGAGCGCACACCTGTGATTCATTATAGAGGTTGATCAAATTGCTACTGCCATTTAATAAATAATGACATTTGTTTTGATGAATCCATGGGTTTACAAGGTTGAAACCAAAAGTTTTAGAACCCTACCAGTGTTCAAAGTTTCTGTTTCAAGCAGTGGCAAAAGAAAGGTCTGTGAGAACAGATTCAGCTCTGGCATCTGTTACCAGCAAGAAAGCACATTTCTAGCTATGGTGGACTACACAGGATATATGCAATACACTGAGGCTTGCTGTTGCAATGTATCTGTAGGATGCTTTGGAAAGTGCTCACACTACTGTTAAGAGCATTCAAGAAGTGATATGGCAACTACATTCTTACCTATTTCTATTTTTTCCAGAGCTTCAAGACCTAATCTTTGGTACTGATTCACCTTGTCGATTTCATCATCATAACTAGGAAGAAAAAAAAAGGGATCTGAATTTAATGCTTCCTACTGATCTAGAAGAAAGCTACCAGAACTAAACCACACATAGTAAGAGAAAGCAGTAACTTACTAGGCCACGTAGTAGGCAGAATTAGAAAGTAACAGCAGAACATCCACGTCCTTATGAGTGGCATCAATGAGACTAAGGAAGGGAAGAAGAAGAATGAGTACAGGGGAGGTGGTTTTCTTTGCACCACTGTAACCCATCCCCAGTGCCTTTTAGGTACACTCTTTTACAGCTGAAGGCACGTTAAATCAAGATGTTTCAATTATGATATGTTGTCTTCTGTGATGCTGCTGCCTCTTCACAGCCACTGAAAAACCAAGGTAGAAGAGACACTTCACGAGCGTCAGGACACTAAACACAATGTGTCATTAGACTTACTGTGTGGTAAGTGGATTCGTGTAAGCAACACTCCCTCTCTCAAACCTGGAGTTACCCAATAGTTCAAATAGGTCAGCAGCACATCCAAAAATAAATAGAAACCCCACAAGCTATTAAAATTGCTAACAGAGAAATGGAAAAATACCTCCGACTCAGTTAAGTAAAGTATGAGTCCATGCTCTGAATACCTATCACCATAGAGTGATAGAACACCTTGGGTGGGAAGGGACCTCCAAAGGTCATCTAGTCCAACCCCCCTGCAGTAAACAGGGACATCCTCGACTTGATAAGGTTGCTCAGAGCCTCATCAAGCCTGACCTCAAATGTCTCCAGGGATGGGGCCTTCAGCACCTATGTGAGCAACCTGTTCCAGTGCTCCACTACCCTCATAGTAAAGACCTTCTTCCTAATGTTCCATCTAAATCAACCCTGCTTTAGTTAAAAAACATTGCCCCTCACCCTATTACTACAAGCCCTTGCAAACAGCCCCTCCCCAGCTTTCTTGTAGGCCCCCTTCAGGTACTGGAATGCCACTAAAGTCTCCCTGAAGCCTTCTCTTCTCCAGGCTGAAGAACCCCAACTCCCTCAGCCTGTCCTCATAGGAGAGGTGTTCCAGACCTCTCATCATTTTCATGGCCCTTCTCTGGACCCACTCCATCAGGTCCCCTAATATAGTCAGTCCATTATAGAAAGCCACTATGCTGGTCATGCAGGACATGTCCTTCATGAAGCCATGCTGGCTGTCTCCGATTGACTCCCTGTCCTCCATGTGCCTTATCAGAGCTTCTAGGAGAATCTGCTCCATGATCATCCCCAGCACAGAAGTGAGGTTGACAAATCAGTAGTTCCCAGGGTCCTCCTTTCTACCCTTTTTAAAAATGGGTGTAATGTGTCCTTTGTCCAGTCACTAGAGACTCACCTGACTGCAGGTGCATAAACACCCTGCTTATGCTGAAGTTTAACCTGCTGAAGTTGTAACCACTATTTTTATTTTCACAAGTTAGTGAACTCTGAACTTCAGTCTCTTTATCATAAGTGAAGCTAGATTTCATGCAGAGAAATCTAGGTTTTCCTACTACTGACTCATTAGTCAAGAATTTTATCTGATCAGCTATGGCTTTGAAGTCAAGTTACACTTTCCCTATATAGCAATAAGGAAAAATGGCTCCTCAGACAGCCCCTTCTAGAACTGAGGGTAGTTAAAGGTCTCTCTGTGGTGCCTACCACAGTGTGTCTGTGTTAACTGAAAACATGCACTTCCCGGTGGTGTCTCAAAGTAACTCCAGCATGTGCCATTTTTATGGCACTTTGGAAAAAGCACATGTTTAGAGGACCTTTTCTTTTACAAGTATTCAAACCCTTCAAAGACTCTTGTCATTCTACAAAACATCCCAGTTGTATTCTGTTAACACATTAGTTATCAAAACCATTAAACATCAATAGTTATTAACAGGTGTCAGAGTAGCAGCTGATAAATGACGACTCAATTCCACAAACCTTGGATCACAGTCAATAAGTGCCCATCCTCCGTGGAATTTTTCATCATCTGGTAAGAGCAGTTTCATGTAGCTCTGCAACAGCTGGCTGATCAATTCCTGATGGCTCCTCAGGTTCTCCTTGTGCAGGGCTTCGTGTTCTTTCTCTTTCGTAAATATGGAGTAAAGATCCTCTGTTACTGGGATACCCTGCATCAAATCTAAATGAAGTCCACAAAATATCAAACAAGAAACCAACAGTTAGAAGATTATAATATACAAAATATACCACAATAGTCTATTGATTATCTTCTAAATGCTTCATAATTGAAGGTGCTCTTGAAAAACTGGCTATTCTTTCTGAATAGAATGCTGTCTAAAATTAAAAACTCAATAGGTATAATAATTTCTCTCAGTTGAAAATAAGAGTTAACTCAGACAAAGTTAAATTTATGTACCAAGTGTTTCTTAAAATGTTAAGAGAGGTGTTACAAGACAGTTAATGCCAAAATGAAGTTAGGAGCAGATTCTACAGCGAGTTACACCACATATATTCCCTTCAAGATGAGTGTTGTTTAATTTCCAAATGAAGAATGACTGTTTCAGATGGTGTCCACTACGTGGACATGAATATTACATACAAAGTGGTTTTGAACTTCAGAAAAAAAGCCAGAAAGATAAAGCCAAGATGATTTTACTAAGCTTTTCTAAATACCATAGTTCAGCATAGTTGAAACTGTGTTCTTACCTATGACTGCTTGCCTATAAGCATCCCTGAAACGATTCAAGTAGTATCTGTTTGCAGAATTAACGCCGTCCTTCATTACCCCTGCCAGCTTCCTTTCACCCGTCCTTGTGAAGTCACCCTGTTACACAGAACACGGGAATCA
>JANIJG010022336.1:50852-96604 GCA_024611175.1 Megaceryle torquata
CCGTCCTTCATTACCCCTGCCAGCTTCCTTTCACCCGTCCTTGTGAAGTCACCCTGTTACACAGAACACGGGAATCATGCACACATGAACTCGCAAGTAGCAGTCTCACCTCAAAAGCTCTGGCATTCTGAAATTCAGAACTGAATAGATGACAACTAAGAAATTATGTTCAAGTAACTATTTCAAACAGAAGTTGAAAATACTGAGTTTCCAAGAGCATCTCCTTCTCATGGCATTGTCTGACGCTGCAGACAATCGCATGCTTTTGACAGACTTAAGATTCTACAAGAAGTCCTAATGGAACACAGTAATCTGGACATATGCCAGCTAACATTAAAGCAAAACTTTCAAAACAGCTGTCACTGGGATGCTTCAATACCTCAAAAACCAAACAAGCACACAAACCACAAAACCAACAAACAAAACCCAAAACAAGAACGAACAAAACCAACAACAAACCACACAACACTTATTTTTTGGCCTTTAACTTAAAAGTAACACTACTGTCAAAATGGAGGTGATAGGAGCTTACTGAAGAATGGGTTTTATCTTCTCTGTTTGTGCTACCAACACAAGACAAACATAGCATACTGAAGGAATACAATACATATTCTCCCAAGCTCAGAAACAAAATAGTTTCTGAGTCACAGAAGGCTTAGAATTTGAGTGAAAAAAAAAATATCAGTTTTGGTGGTTATAATTCATTAGAGGATTCTATTTTCAGAGATACTCTGAACATTGGCACAGAGAAGTTCTAAAAGCCAAGCCAACTACTATGAAGAACGTCTCAAGTGTGTTTCACTTTTAATTTGAAAGTGATACTCCAAGTAAACTGAATATAAATTTAATCTATGAGCCTCACTAAAGAAATCTTCAAGCAGAATGGCTGGAAGTTTACATCTCTGTATTGAGTTCTGTGCTTCAGATACAATCAAGATGGGTGTGTCAGGCTAGTTTTACTATTTTTTTTAATTAAAAAATAAATTACATTTTCTAAAATTTTTTTCCATGCCTAATTTCAGATCTTGTTAGAGACTGTATTACAACTAATTCAGGAAAGTCTTTAGGAAATATATCTAATATCACTCTACTACCTACACAGCCTGATATTCGGTCCTTCAGAGCTGTTTTTTGGTTTGCTTTGCTTGGTTTTTTTGTTTTGCCTTTTTTTGTTTGTTTTATTTTTAGGGGTTTTTGTTGTTTTGTTTTTTGTTTGTGTTTGGTTTTTTAAGTACTCTAGCTTTTTAAAAGTATTACAGCCATGCTTGAATTTCCACAGAAGTAAGGCTTAATACAGAACTTAAACTCTTAGCTCAGCTATGCTTTGTACCCAGATGAGACGTTAACAGCACAAAGTTAAAATACAGCCAGAGGACACCTGCTGATCAAGTCTTCTCTAACTTACACTAAATGGGATATCAAATATTCTTCTGTTAAGGACCTCATATCTCAGACAAAAGCATGCAGAATATTTGCCTAGCTTTTTTTTTATTATTTATTTTTTACATATACAAGTGCTCTCCACTGGACATAAACTAGCCTGTAACAAGCTACTCATGAGAACAGGTAACATTCTTCACCCTTTACCTTTAAGGCTGCTGTGCCAGCATACTGCCGGCTTATGGCATCTCCATTGTTCGCCCATATTATCTGGTAGATCCTATTGCATTTCACTGGCAAAGGCTGTTCCGGGGGCATCACACCCAGTTTTTTGAGCTGGAATTTGACATACACATTAACACAAAGTTCAAGATATACATTAAAACAATCATTATCATCAGAGCTTAATAAAGTGGGAACACTTGCCTAGCATTTGTTAAATTAAATGACACTGAAAGTAAGATATCTTCAGAACAAACAGTACTTCAGTTTACCCAAGGTAAGTCACAGGTACAATACACACTTCAGTCTCCTTACACACACTACACTGGTGAAGCAGCACATATAGAACTGCAATATAGTCACCAAACGTTAGGCCAACTGCAGGATATCCCGGATTAAAACTACAAGCAAACTTCAGTTTACAAACAATAAAAAATACTGAAGTGCTCTTTACAAGTTAGATAAAAATTCATAGAAGTCTGTTCATTGCCTTTGAAAGCCCTATCAAGTTTCCAGCTGAAAGTAAACAAGTCCTATGGCTCCAAGGAAGTACAAAGGTAAGGTACATATAATTCCCAATCCTCCACTTTATGTCAGCCACCTTTCAATGCTTAGGGCATTTTTCAGTTAGGAATTGGTTCCCAAGTACTTCAGCTATAATATTAGAATGATTAAGCACATCACAAGCTAATACCACAGCAATGATTACTGAAGTTTTATTCACAACAGTCTACGTAACTCTTGATACAATGGTTAGAGCCACTCATTCTTCATCCTGATGAAGGACCCATTTCATTCTTTATCCTTCACTCTAAACACAGCCCAGTTGGTTGTAACTGAGGCTTCAAAGTTTCAGTTACAGTACCTATCACTCCAATTGACAATTATCACTGAGCTCCTAGACCAAAAGGCACATGGGAGGGCAGGGCAAAAGAGGAGGAAGACTAAAGGAAGGACTCTCAGTCTGCTTGGACATGCCTTCTCTATGCAGGGAGAACTATTCCAGAGCATAGAAGATCACAGCCATCCAGGATATTAACATCATGAATTAATTATTCCTCTGCACCCAGAGAAGACAACTAACCTCCTTACTTGCTGCACTACAGTATTTCACTTCAAAGTGACTAAAATAGCATCCAACTTGTAGTTAAATTTTAGTCTAACTTCTCAGCTGGGGGAAGGTGTTTTCTTTTTAAATTTCTGCATAACATTAATTAAAATGGCTAAACCAAACCAAGAGAATCCTCTCCAAGACGTGGACAGAAAGTCACCTCCTCTCTGAAGGAAGCGGCTGGGCACCACTGGTTTAAAACGTTTCCAAGTTATTTTAATTGTATTACTTTCAGCTTCATAGCTCTCCACATAGTTTGCAGAGACCCTTTTCAGTAGAGGTTGGTTCAGCTTTTTCAAGCACACAAATTTCCCTGTGAATAACAACTCTACTTTTTCAAGTACTGAGTACATCAAAGTACTTATACATGCCTGCTGTTCCATGACCACTCTTGCAATAGCAGCCTGTACAACATTGGTACGATCCAGACAGTCCATGCAGTTAACTCGAAAAATTCCCTCCTGTTTACAAATCACACCAGCTTGGTCAACCCTTTCAGACAAAGAGAGCAAAAGCATACTGAGACACACAAAATCCAGCGGACTTTAATCAGCTTCTACAAACAGTAGACAATTTTACACATGGAGTATTATTCATAGTTGCAGCCATCAACCCAGCTCACCCCACTCAGAGTTAGCTACTCTTGTTCCCACCTATCCTCCCCTCTAGATATCCAGTGTACATCCAATTGGGGCCATAAACCTGACATGCAATTGGATGTTGAATTCATTCATGCATGTATAATACGAGCTTTCAAGAGAAAAGGCAGTTGATTTCAAAAATGTAGAAGCAAAGCAACAACAGCAACATTTCAGTAGCAAAATACATTCAACAATATACAGTAATTGATTGAAGACTGCAGCCATACTCATTACCAAAAGGCAGGAGCTTCCAACAATACAAACTCCAGGTCAAACATGCCAACTGTCTTCAATAGTAAGGTGGCATTGCAAGGGTTTGTGGCTCAGATACAAAGTGTTTCTCATTACATCTAAGAAACCCTAAAAGTGTTAAATGTAATAAGCCTCAGGCAGAAGAGAGCTTAAGTATATTTGTTGCTGTGTGTAGAACACTAATAACTCAGAAAACAGAACTGCCACACAGGCTGGGCAGCAAGAGAGGGACAGAAAACATACCAGTTATGAAGAAAAAGAAATAAAGAAAAATCAATGCCCCTGAATATGTACTTTTTTCCTACAAATATTTTACAGTAGTCTAAAAACAGTGAAGTACATACCAGCACCACTTCATGTCAAGAATAATATCATGAATGGCATCAGTCAGCGTTTGAACATTCTCAAACTTCATTCCTCTGCTAAAATACAGAATTTCACAGAAGTTAGTTTGAACTAGAGTAGTGATTTTTTCATTACTTATGTTATATTCTTTTTATTACTAACAAAGATTGTTTTGGTTCAAGTGGGAGAGACAGACATTCTCTCCTGCCATAAACTCTATACCAGCCAATACTGAGAACTATTTGGAAGTACAGCTCAACACCTAAATTCAAGGCAAGAGATTCAGATCTTTACAAATTCTTGATAATTCATTCTTAAATACTGCTTCTGTAAGGAAGAACGAGTGTGCAGCTATTCAGGCATGTGCAGCATTCTCATCTCATTTTAGGCACACTCAACAAAAGTAACCACTACAGATTTGAAACTGGGGTGGCCTGACCTGCTTTACCAGTGATTCTGCAGAAAAAACACCTACATCAACCCCACCTCCCCCTGCCCCACAGGGCTGTTGCCAGTATTGTTCTCTATTCAGTCACATTCACAGTGCACAAAAACAGTCCTGGGCACTACAGCAGTTCTTAGGAAAAAGCAAATGAACAAAAAATGACAGCTCATTTAAGCAAAAGAATAAATATCAAATTTATTCAGGATGTCAACAGTCCTGCAGAAAAGTCTTAAAAGCCATTACTACTTTGAGGGGTTTTTCCCTTTTCCCTCCCCCTCTGACAGTATCTACTAATGACATACTTATTCAGTCAGTAATGCTTTCCCAGGCCAGATGCAATCCCTAGATTATGTTAGGAAATGAAAATTAAAGCAGTTTTTAGACCACATACTTGTACCCAAATGCAGTCTGCTCAAGGGAAGCACGAGAAATACATGCCTGCGTGACAGGTCACATGCTTGGCCATGTGAATGCTGCACATGCCAACATCAGAGTGGAGTCATGAAAACAGAAACTATTTATACCAATCCTGAAAGAACCCATCATACATTTACAGAAACGGGGAAGAGAAAGAGTAACAGCTTGTAGTAAAGAATTAAGAGCAGAACACTATTTAGTTTGAGAAGCAGGTCAGGCACAGCTTTACATTCATAGCATGTTTAAAGAAACTCTCTTGCTTAAAAAGCATAGCAACTGCTAAGGCTTGCCTAATAAATAGCTGCATATTTAGCAGAAGATCAAACAGCAGTGCTTGGTTACCCAAACTTGAACTTTCAGTGCTGCAGTTTACAAAAGGCATTCTTCCTATTTAAAAGTGTTTCATGCAGAAGTAGAAACAATAATGGCTTTTCTCCTCCCTTCCACTCTCCTTTCATGCTAAAAAAAAAGATTTAAAGTGACATTTTTAAAAAGGTGTCTTACCAGTGCTCATGGAAGTCAAATGAAACATAAGTCAGATTTGCATTGTTGTACAGAAGAACTTGTTTAAGGTATGCATCTCCAATAATCTTCTCTCTGCCTGTCTGATCCACCAAATTAATAATAACCTGTTCAAAAGTTTAATTAGCACTCGTCATCTGCTACATGAACTGCTTAGATATATACCACAGAATAACAAATAGCTCAAAAGTAAAGACATTTGTAGGTAATCTTGCTGAATTTACATTCTTCACTAGATTGTACCCAAGACCAAATAAGCTCCAGCAGTTACCTGCCTATCTGAATTTTAATACAGAGAAGCTCTGAAGGAGAGCTTACACATCCCTATAGGTTAATGCTGTTTTGGAGAGAATGCTTACAAGGACATTTGAAAAATTTAGAAGAGTTATTTATGCACCATCCCTCTGATTGTCAACAAGCTTCCAAAAAACCACAACCCTTATCACCAGCAACAAACTGAAAACGTTGTCATGAGATTACTATTTTACCACATAGCACACACCTGCTTTTTGTAATTCTTCAGCTGTTCTTCAAAGTGTGCACGGAAACAGGACACAGTTTCATTTTCACCTACAAGACAAAGCAGTGTTAGACAGAAACAGCCTTTTCAGCAACAAGTCCTGTTTGAAGTTCTAAATCATGCCCAAATCTATAGTGCAAAATGCCATGTGCTGGTTTTGGCTGGCATGAAGTTAATTTCCTTCATGGTAGATACTAGGGGGCTATGTTTAGGTAGCTTCACTTAACATGTTGTGTCTTGGTACTTTCAGACCTTTAAAGGGCTTTCATCAATTTGATCAACTTCAACACTAATTCTACTACTATAGAGTGCAGGAAGCACCATTCTTAAATCTGGCTTTATTTTGCTTTTTGTGCCAAGTAGACTGAACTTTAATAAGCCTATTTAATCCTTCCACATATGTACCACACACCCACATAAACATCTCCTCCAAAAGACAAGTGCTTGTATTTGTTTTGAATTTTTTGAAAAAGCAAACTTAAGTACAAGAAAAGTCTGCAAACTGCCAGAGGGGACATGCAGGAGAAGGGAGAATACTGAAAAGGTTCAGTCCTCCTAGAGGACAAAAGTACTGGTAACTAAAAACCAAAACCACTATCCAGTTGATTCCCAGCACCACCGATTTCTCAAAGTCTCATCGCCTACCTGAAAATCTATCAAATTAAACACAATTCTGCAATATTTTTTTAAATTAATCCTATTAGGAAAAAATAAAATATGAGCATAAAAGAACTGCTCAGCTCTACAAACAGATGTCACAGTACAAGTTCAGTTGTAACTAATCAATTGTTGCTTCCAAATATCTGAAGGGGAGATTGAGAGTTGTTTTAATTTTATCTTCCTCACTTCATGAGCTTATTTACATTTTCATGATATGGCAACAAATCTTCCCTCACTAGTAATGCCCAGGTTATTTGGTTTAAGAAATAAAATAAAATTCAGAGCCACAAGAAACCCTAATCTGTTGATACATCTTCATTAAGTTTGCCACAATACTGCTTGCCAACCTAAAATTATGTGCTTTGCCCAGTTCCTAAGCAAGCTGAAAGGTCCATGTTGCCAGGCCTTACTCAAGACAGAGGAAAAAAGTCCTTTAACTTTCCAGCATCACAACCCGCCTTGAAAGAGCAGATTTTTTTTTTCCCCCAGCCCTAAAAGTAGCCTTCAATGACAAAAGACCAGACCTGCTAATGCTAGAGAAGAATGTGAATCCAACACACGAGTTGAACTTGCAGAAGTAGATACTCATGATCTAGGAAGCCAGTCAAGCTAATCCAGTGGTAGTCTGGTTATACAAGATCATGAACATACCAGCTTCCTTCTGAGAAGAGATCCTGTTGACCTCTTCCTTTGAGGAAAATTCAGGCTGTTAATACCTAGTTCTACAAGCACCCAGATTTGCCACGGTCTCATCAATATTCTTCCATATTTTGTCTTTTGCATTATCTTTGAGTGGAAAAGGAAGCATTTCCAATTTGACAAAAACATACTACAAAGCTGGTGTTATATTAAGTGTTGATGGTTTCTCACATCAAAAATAGCAGTTCTTAACACAGAAGGAGCCTTAGCATAAGTTATCTTCAATGTCTTACAAATATCATTGTCCACAATGCCTAAGCAGGTTCAAGGGAGAAAGCCAAATTGTCTCCCTTCCCAACTCAGAAAACACTGCAACACATTAGACTAGACATAAAACAGGTACTTCATTAAATACTGAAATGCAAGACCTGTTGGAATTTACAATGGACCAGAAATTGGAGCTCTGCATAGTTGCAATTTGAGGAGTTAATTGGAGTCAAGTCATTACTCTTATTCCTGGCTTCTAGCAAGTGCCACTGAAAGATTAGTGGTAAAGCAACACTGCAATTAACCTATTTCTGTTGGAATTCTGATCTTTAGGTATTCCACTCAAGTACTTACTCTTGTCCAGTCGAGGCCGTGGGTTATATCGATATCCAACTTGGCTCCAGAAAACAGGCACCGAGCCTCTTGTTTGTATAAATGACAGAGTATGATTATGAACATGAATTAGTTGCTCTGTCTCAACATAATTTGCCACATTTCCATTTTTATCAACACCTCTTCGCTTATACCGCATTCCTAGGAGGAATGAGATGATCAATTCATATTTAAGGATTAGCCTTAAACATTAATAATTGTTACTTCTTTTTTAACAAAGGTAACACAGAAGAGACTTCTAGCCAAAATACATGTTCACTGGTAAGAGTTACTCCTGTCCTAGTCTAATCCTCAAAACTTATGTTGACTCTACAGAAAAAGATTTTTTTTTTTACTGATCCACTACAAGCAGCAGAAAGTAACTTGACAGGGCAAGGCAGTCTGCTGGCACCATGAAGTGAGATAGATCTAGCCTACCCTAAAGATATTGCTTCCTGCTCTGCCAAGTTCAGTAGAAAGTCCTACTTTAGTGCTCAGTATTTTCCATGACCCTAAAAGCCACTTCTGACAGATGCTCTAAGAGATCCTACATGCAGCCCAATATTTACATGTTCCACAAAACAGAAAACTTACCCCTCTTGTTTTAACTTAACTAATTAGGTTAAATAACTAATTCTGTAGATTAAGAACAAATACTGTTCTGACTGAGGATTAAACAGAACAGGCATTTATAGGCAACAGAACAGTGCATTTATAGGGAGGTCTGCACATCTCTTACACAGAGGAGAGTACATTACTATTTCAGAAAAGGTGGCAAAGGATGGGGAAGGGCTAAGTAAAAAGGGTTGGAGAAAGACTCAAGGCCATGGTTTATAGCATGGAATTTCAGTTCCACAGAATTGGAATAACTGTTCAAGTCGTGAAACACTGGATCAGACTTTTGAGCTGAACCTCAACAGCACTAGCTAAGGTCTATGGGAGAGGAAGGAAGAGGTTAGAAAACGGGAAAGGAAAGGAAATAAAATACCTACTACAAGTAACTTTATGCAGTCACAAAATATCAAAGGGGTATTACAGCCTTTAATCAGACAGGGGCTTTTAGACTAAAGCATCAGGCACCCTTTACTTATGTCCTGCCACCAACAATGGCTCTTACACCAAAATCCAACCTACATCATTGCACAGGAAGCTTCAGCTCCCTTACTTTGGATATCTCAGCTTTTGCTGACAATGGGCTCTGACTCTCTTATAATTAAGAGCAGCTCTAGCAGCTCTCTTCCTTCATCTTGCAATAATTTTCCTTAAGGTCTTGGACACATTGATAATTTAATGCAGTAGTAGTTTGGTTTTTGTTTGGGCTTTTTTTGTTTGTTTGGGTTTGGGGTTTTTTTGTGTGTGTGTGTTTGGGTTTGTTGTTTTGGGTTTGGTTTTTTTTTTTTAATCACAAGCTGACAGAAATAGTTAGTTTATTTAACATAGGAATATCTTAGGCTCTCAAATCAGTGGTTTTGCTGTGGGTTTTTTTCCAGAGTTCTTTATCTAAACTACAATATTTCAGAAATGAAACCACTTTTAGCTCTTGAGTAGAATTATGCATTACAGAATGAATTAGACACACAAACCCATAATTACTCTTAAAAAACATCGCATTAAATGAAACAACCTTTTTGTGTTAAGGGAGAACATTCTACACAGTTTATGATCTGGACTAGCAATCAGAGGATCATGGTGTCATTAATAAGAGGGAAACAATAAGAAATTTGCCCTCTGCATTTCAGTTTCTTTAAAACATTTTAGTAGCAATAAGGCACACTGCAAGCTAGATACTACCCAAAAACCCTCAAGTATTTACTCAGAGTTGTTCTGATAAATAATTTTCCTGGGAACTAAATTAAAAGTATTAAGTGAGCTGTAGTACAATGGCCAGTCCCATAGGAGACTAAGCTCACGGTTTCATTTTGGTGGGGTTTTTTGTTTGCTTTTTGTATGCTTTTGGTTGGGTTTTTTTGTGTATGTGGTTTTGTTTGTTGGGTATTATTTTGTTCATGTGGGGTTTTTTGTGTTTTGTCTTTTTGGTTGTTGGGTTTTGGTTGTTTTATTTTTTGGTTTTTTTGACATGTTGAAAACCTGACTGTAAGAAAGAAGTGGGACATTGTGGAGAATATCTTAATCTGAAAAGGCTTAGAGTTGCACAGGAGCTACTAAAGTGTAAAGAGATTCACTATTTCTTTCTGTGCTCCTAAGGACAAGGAAAAGTTTTTGCTTGCCTCACTACTATTAGAATAAGTCAAACAAGACCAAAGCATGGTTCTTATTTTACACTTTGGCCCTATATAAAAGTCTCCTCAGATGTGGACATGCACACACACACCCCTGCCTCTTCAAGTCTCTATTCAGCTGCTGTCAAAGCCCACAAAAGACGACCTTGGAAAATTTAGCTCCCACCCAGGACTACAGACATGTATCAGGACAGACCTGTACACAGGGTCCTAATCAAGACATTCTTTGCAAAGATGGAACTCTCAGAACTATGACCTCTGAAGATGAATTCAGTGCTCAAGAGGAGATGGATGAAACTCTTTAGTAATTGCTCTGTGTGTACTGCTGTATGCACTACAGCCTTTTCTTTGCCTACTATAAGCAGGAAAGGCTGTAGTGCATACTTTGACAAGAGCTGATCATCTGCTGAACAACACAACACTCTTTCATGCTTAATCTTCTGCATCCCTCTCCAACGTTCAGGAGAGATCCCAATACCTTGACCTATGTTTGCCTACCAGCTCTGTGCCGACTCCGGCGTGAAATAAGCGCGACCAGAAATGTTGGATGAATGTCATCTACACAAGTTGATTCCTGAGGAGGAGTTTCAGGACTGCTCTTGTCATCATCAGAAGATTCACTATAGTTTACTACAAGTTCTTCAATTTGCACAAATCCTTGAATGATGGGTATAATCCAGAAGTCCACTTCAGCATTCTGAAGGTTACAAAACACATTTACATTCCTATTGGTTCTACATTACTTACAGTTATTTCTGCCATTTCTTATGTTTATAAACAGTTGCTTCACATGCTTTTCATGTTTTCAGAAAGTTTTTCCCCTATCTTTGTCCTATTTCTAGAAGAGATACTAGCATTTTTCCTCCATTAGTCATAGGGCTTTTAAATTAGGAAGAAAGAGAAAGCAGCCCAAGGTATTTTTGTGAAGATGAAGCAAGCAGAAACAAGCCCAGGCCAAAAGCCCTCCTCTACATTCAGCTATCCAGAGGCAAAAGAAAACTCTACAGTATGTGAAACTTCTTTCCTAGTTTACCCAAAGGTAGTCTTCAATACAGTGTTACATCTGATCTTTAAGCACATTAAAAACTTAAAAGTAGTTATCTCCTCATGCCAAGGAGGAGGTCAGTTCAGATACAGCAGGAAATACAGGTAATTTATTCTCTAGTTTCTGCTTTAAGGTAGTTTTACAATCTCTACATGAAGATATAGTATATTACATGTACATAGTGAGAGAAAGATTTAGAAGTGTAATGCTGTTAGCCTGTTTTCAGCAAAGCATATTAGCATAAGTTTCATATGGGCCAACTTACTACCCAAGCCAACTAGTTTAGGGCTCTGCACATTAGTGCTTTACCATCCTAAAAGCTCTATTTTTTCAACAGAATTGAGATCCAAATTTCCTAATTCAAGGTTATCCACTTAACACAAAAAGTACAGCCAGCAACACTCCTGCATTACACATAACTTTTCACAGAACATCCAGGTTTACCCTACTCTGACTCCATGACCATTAGAGCATGTAAAATTATTAATCAAAGAGATGGAAGGCATAACATGCCTGGTGTCATCTTTAGAAGAACTTAAGACTTGATTTAAACTGGCACATAGTAGTTCATAACTCAGATCTTTATCTGCAATATTAATTTAAAATTGAGATCATATATTGAAGGTTGTCTATGTTTCTTTATGTGCTCATTAGCCAGGAAAAGGCTTTATCTACTCTGAATAGCTGTTCAGAGTAACTTGTTCTGCACTATTGTTACATTAATCACCTACTCTGCTCAAGGAGGAAAAGACAGTATTCTCCATGTAAAAAGACAAAAATATTGTCTCAAGATAACTTTGGAATTCAGAGTTTTTCTGGCTCCTCCTCATCAAGTTCAGCTCTGTCCAAGGTAAATACATCTTAAGTTTACCTTCGGAAATCAGCACAAAATACATCACACCAAATTACTCTGCATTGCTTTACTGTAATAAAATGTTAAATTCAGTTGATGTTCATTCATTAGCAATGATCACAGGCTAACTGGAAGGCTGCTGGAAAGCTAGCTAGTGGAAGAAGGTAACACCAGCTGCTCAGCTTCAGAAGGCAACAGCCCTGACCCTGATCTGTCTGCCAGGCAGGCTTTTAAGTAAACCTCTGATGCCTTAAGTAAATATTTCAACTAAAACTAAAGAATGCTTCTCATAATACACATTATTGCTAGAAATAAGACTTACATCAATGCTGATGAGATCTTCAATCATGTGCTTGTTCCAAAAGAATCTGTCATCAACCTGTTTAAAACAAAAAGGGCAGTTTTTGCAATATTTTAATTAGGGTTTGACAATATCTTTACTAAAGACAGTGTTATTCACTACAACTATAAGCACAAGTCTAGAGTTCACTGCTTTTGACTGTAACAGTTCAGTTCAAGATGTGTTGCCAGAGACTTTATTTCCTTGCACTGAAGCTGGTTTCAGGGCAAGAGCTTCAGCTGCTGTAGATTATACCAGCAGAGAATGTGACTAGTCAAGTTTGGACCACACACATTATTGAGCAGCATATCTTCAAAAAAACCAAACCAAAACACATGAAAAAGCCCCTCACAGCTTACTTTTCGCCACAGTGGTAAGTTGTTTTTCTCGCATGCACTCTGCCTCTGAACAGAATTTGTTAGGTCATAGGTCAGGCTGTAGTAAAAGGAGTCTGAATCCATGAACATTTTGAACAACTCCTCCAATAATCTCTTCTCCAGCTTCTCCTTCTCTTTGCTTTCTTTAATCTGAAAGAAAAGTAATGGCTTTGCTACATGTTTTTCTTTGAAATAAAGAAATTCCAGCCAAATTCACTAGATGCCATTTCTAACGTAGTAGGATAAACATTTTCCTATTGAGGAGCAGGATCTTAAAATTCCTAGCAGAAAAACACCAGGGTCAGCATCTTCAGAAACATCACGCTATTACTTTTAGCAGGAAGGGCATTCAAAGCAGGCAGACTCTGAAACTTTTGGAGCTTACATACAAGGAGTAAGTTTCAATCTCAAGAGTTTGAGTATTGCATCTATAGGTTTTACCTTTAATATTGTTTGGACTCTCTAAAACAAGCCATTATTGTGCTAAACTATTTTGATAAGATCACATTGTGTTCTCAGAGGAACTGAGCACCAAATTTTGTCTCCAATTCTATATAAGAGATGCTTATGCAAAGCAATTTGTAGAAGTTTAGAATAACAGTAGAAGTTAATCCTCATAAGCAAGCACTTAGTAATTCTGCCAAAGTTACATAATTCCAAAATTTAAAAAATCATAGGAGAGCCACAGTTTAATAATCACTAATTAAACTGAACTTCAAAACAGTAGTTACCTATTCTGCAGATTTTCACTAGGTTTTTTTTTTAGGTCCTTGTACTCCATTTAATCATCCACCTCAACCTTCAAATTATCAAATACATATTGGGGGGGAAGGGGGGTGGGAGGAAAACAGTAGAAAGCTTTACCTTCTTTTTATTTGGAGCAGACACATTTGATTTAATTTGAGTAAGAGTCTTCAGCAGAAACTTTGTGTCATCTGGGGACTGTGTAATCTTCTCTGGCTTGTTTATCCCAAAATGGTGCTTTTTACAAAGCTAAATAATGATATTGAATTAAAGCCAACTCTTAAAACACTCTTCAAAAAGTTCAAAGAAATTTAATTAATATCTATGTAAGCAAGACTGCAATGTCCACAAACCTAGAGAAGACAATCTGAAATGCAGGGAGAACATGCAGGTTCCCATCTGTAGCATAATTCTCCCTCTTATAAAAAAAAAAATGTATGACAGAGAGTATTTTTGCCTCAATTTGACATGACTTGAGTATCCAGACATCTCAATTTCTCACCCAACCAACAGTGTAATTAGTATTACTCACTTGTATTGTTTTTCCTCTATCCATTCTCTTTTGGAGTAAATTCTGCAACATTTAAAGTAAGGGTTTCCCTTGATGCCAAGTTACAGAATTAAGATTCCAGAACAGGATGGAAGCAAGAGCATCCATTATGAAAACAAAGCTGAACAAAAACCCCTATATATATTCTCTCCTGTGTCAGAGGAGAAAGATCTGACAGCTTCCTCCCCCAAAACACATGTGAAGCCCTGAACTTAGAGGTATTCAGGAATAACCCCAGGAGTATAGTCAAAGTACTTGGGAGAAGGCACTGCAAACCTGAGTTCTTGGACAGGTTTCCAGGCACAGAAGCACCAAGCAGGTGTGGTATGTTCTTGCCTACCCAAGTAAGAACAGGAAGGTATTACATCTAGGTTTCAAGCCATGTTCTTGTATCCCAGATCCCGGGAGGTTCCAAAGCCCAGGCTCTGAAGCAGTACTTCAGCAGCTCTTTGTGCTCCTAGAGTTTCACTAAAGTTCCACGTTACTCTTTCCCCCCTCAGGGAAGGGCTCTCAGTGCTGTCACACAGGCACCACAGAGACTATCACAACTCATCCTGTCCTCCCATCATCATACTCCCCTGCAACATACTCTCAAAAAAGTAGCACAAAGCCTGAAGCAGTTGTGCACTGTAGTTGGTAGACTGCTGTGAGAACATTATCTTTCAGTAAATCCTAGTACTTTAAATTTTACCACCCTAGTCACTAGGAGGTAACTGGGAGCTGTTGGTCTTTAAGAATAAAAATAATGTTTCTGTCCTGGTCTATAGCTTTGTCCCTTCAGATCATTCCAGTGGATTCAGTTCTGTTCTCATACAATTTGTTGCTCAACTCCACTAAAGACTTTGCTCGTGTGGCATTTTCAAGGTTCTTCATGAACTTTGGATATAATTTTGTTGTATTTTTCCTGCCTAGAAGAACTTGTCATTTCTGTTTAAAAAGTTAAAAACCTCTTAAGCAAAAAATAGTATAAGAGGAACAAACTATTCAATATATCTGTATAAGCCAGGAAAAAAGTGAGGCATGTCTTTAACTACTATATTTCACATTTAAATTTTACTAAAGCAGAAGGTTTAGTTTGTTTTTCTAAATTTTACTGAAGTCAGAAATCATTGAAGACAGTCATACCTCTAATTCCAGATCCTGAGGTTCTGTTTCAGAAAGTGGAATCACTGCAATCTTTGTTATTTTGCAAACCTCATGGTCTCCTGGAAGTTTGCCAATCAATGCTTTCTGTCGAATTAAAAGCAACCACCATGGCAGATCTGGAAAAAGATTAGTAGATGCTTTGATTTGTTTGTCAGGCTTTTACTTTGATTAGTCTGCCAGAAGCTTCTCCGCAATGCAAAACTCCAGCCAGGAACCATCTGACTAGAAGACTCCAGTGAATAATCATTTGCTATTGATGCTTTGTTATTATGTATTGCAATTTAAAAGAAAAGAAAAAACACAAGGTCCTCTACAAACCAATATTTATTCAGTCTCTACTATAATAAGGAGATTACCTCTAACAGGTGAGTCCATGAAATAGTTAAAGTTACTACTGCCTAATTGCTATAGATTAAACAATCCCTAAGATGATGCACATTCCACCACTGTCACAAATGGCAGCACAGTTTGAAAATAGCTGAAGCTCAGACAGCAAGGTAAGATTTCCCCTTTGTGTCTCCTGCTGTGCATAGAACAGCAAACAAGACAGACACATGCAATGTCTGATTACAAGATTCCCGAGTGAAGAAATCTGGTGAGCAAACACAAACTGCATCATAAAGCAGCCTATGTTTAAAGCTTCACATCATCATTCCTGAAATATATGCTTTTAAGTGGTGTAAAAGTTAGTGAGCCAAACATTAATGAAGATACTGGTAACAGGTGCATTGCACACACACATTTGTAATTATACATTCAACACTTAAGATGGGAAAACAGAACAAACATTCCCACTGACTGCTGAATAGTTCCTGGACATGAACTTCCTAAATTTAATGCCTTGGTTACATCAGCAGCATGTTAGTAGTATGCTGGGCTTTATGAGTCAGAAGTGAAAGTTCTCTTAAAAGAAATGGAAAAGGCATAGTCTTAGAGACACAAATATACACTCACTGTCTCCCAGCTGCAAAGCGACCCATTGAGTTTAACTGAAGAGGTCATATACAGACACTAAAAGGCTGC
The DNA here is from genome assembly GCA_024611175.1 of Megaceryle torquata. NCBI lineage: Eukaryota > Metazoa > Chordata > Aves > Coraciiformes > Cerylidae > Megaceryle > Megaceryle torquata. The sequence goes on from JANIJG010022336.1 coordinate 66,964, forward strand.
TATGGTAGGCTTAAATATGCTTGCAAACTTGTATTCAAAGGGATAATACAGGACACAACATACTGTCACAATACACAGCCTTTGAAAAAAATCAAATCAATTTTGAAGCTTAATAGCAAATACAAAGTCTGTTTTCCTTGCTCAGTAAATTCTAAATGGTATTTTATCCTCCAAGTGCTTCAGAAAAATCCCAACATAATGGGACACCCAGAATTGTTCTCCTTTCCCATAATTTTTTTTATGGCCCCAAAAAAGGGAGGAGGGGAAGGGGAATGAAGGCACTTACTTAATACATGTGATCTTCTAAAGGGAGTCCTGCACTATTTCCCAATTGCAGCATCAGATTCACAATCTCTACAGAATCAGAGACAACTCAGAAGGTATCTCAGGATATCACCCTGCTCAAGCAACAGGGACAGCTCTGACATTGGACCAGGTTACTCAAGCTGTGACATAAGCATAGTACCCAGAAAAATGGTCAAAGGTTAACACACAAGGACGAGCGATAAGAAATGCCAGCATGACAGTTATCCTCACTGACAGCAGGTACTGGAACAGCTTTTCTGTACAGCTACAGGCAACACAACTTGGAGAACACCTGCCTTCACTGCCAGTATTCCGCCTAGCAACTAGGAGGGTAAGGTGGAAAGAAGAAAAGGGAGGCTCAGGAGGACAGGATAAATTCAATAAATACATTAAAAAAAATCTAAAAGAAAAGGGAAATTTAAATGCTGCCAAAATCACCAGTAACAGATGAAGATGTCTACCACTTTGTCTGACAAAGTCTACACTTCCTATGTTGCTTTCCAGTAGACAAAGCCAATAGTCTTGGGAAACCCAGGGCAATCTGAGCTTAACAGAAGGGTAGTTCAATAGGGCATGCAGGCAGATATTCCTGTTGGTCAGTCCTACAATCCCATCCATTCACACCTACAGAAGGTTAGCCACACAGCTTACTCCCTATTAGGAGATCACCAGAATATGTCAACAAACTAGATACTCTTAAGAAAGGATACCATCTAGACTTCCAGTGAAATAATCAATGTGATTTCATCAGAAAAAATTTATATAAAAAATATATTTTAAAAGTATACAAAAAAGTATATAAAGTATATATAAAATAAAGGCATTTCTAAGCAGCTACATCTGAGTGAAACCTGGAAAAGAAAACACATCTCTGGCTACTTTTCAGTTTACTTCATATTAACAAACCCTCACAACAGTGAAAGTGAGCTCAGAAGCTTAATACAGCCAAGTGATTTTTTTTTTTTTTATGCACCGAAAGTCATCTTGATTTAAGTTTCAAAAGTCCATTTGTATTATAGCCAGAGCCACAGAACACTGCAAGAAAACAGGAATTCCCTAGCAGATCAAAAGAAACAGTCAGGAAGTAATTATGCAGATAAAGTATGCCCTGAAGTAAAAGCTTCAACAATAGCCATATTACAATTGCCAGCAATATCTAAGTAACTGAATACCTCAACAGAGTATGTACTTCTGCAGTTAAAAAAAGTAGTTCTGTGAACTATGGCAGAGCAGATGGCAACAACTAATTTGAAGTACTATATCCAAAGCAAGCACGTACTTCCTATTCCTCAAGAAAACAGGAATTTAGCTCTTCTGCTTCACTGTCAGCACACCACTGCTGTTTATTTTGTCTAACATTTCCCAACCAATCTAGCATTTAGTTTCTCCAAATGCCTTTGCAGTATCTTTTTTAAACTGCACGTAAGCTTACTGTAAATGCTCCTGTTGGCAAGCATTTTGATTTTAATGAAGAAATTCACAGTACCGTTTTCTTCTTTGTTACTGAAATAACAAAGCAAAAATAATGTTTTAAGTTGACTGGAGGAAGTTAGAAATAGAAGCAGTTACCTCTCATTGAGGAGATATCAGATGTTGGACCACTCAGTGTTTCTATCAAGATTCAGAGGCATGCTAACAAAAAGAGCTTTCCACTCCTGGGGATAGGGAAGGAGGAACTCCAGTTCTCTTCTGCTTACTGAGTCTATGGAACCTTGCCAGCAGTGCTTGAATTCGATCTTAATTAACCATCACTGGAGGAACACACCAAACTGATACACACACAGACATTAAACAGCATACCAGAGTGCTTTCACCAAGAAACATAAAAAAAATCTGTGGTAGCAGTGAATGAGTTCAGCAGAAGTTGCAGGAACTGGTTAAATGCATCTTTGGTTATAGTTCAATACACAGTACTGGGACTTTGATGGAAGGAAATTGAGTGGCTGTACTTCTATTTTTTATGCATGCACACTAACTGGACTGAAAAACAAAATATTCTATAAAGGAGACACTGTTTCTGTAAGAGCTGTGCTTTCCTTTGTACAGGAAGATCATGCGAAGAATTTTAATTACATTTTAATGTAACTTAAATAATTTTAATTAAAATGTGCAAGTTTCTGTTTCAGTGACATCCTCACAACACCACTTAAAATCCTTCCATTCCCATTTTAACTCCACATTTTCTTACAGGCCATTTCAGGATGGGCCCGAGAAAGGTAAGAGACCATATCCTTGCATTCTGATGTTCAATTAAGGTTTTGTTACTGGGGGTTTTTTTTTCCCTCCCCTCAAAAAAAAAAAGGGCATTTTAATGTAGAAGAAAATTCAAGCTTGGGCAAGAATAAAGTGACACTAAAAAGACTTTCATCTTCGATACGAGTGTAAAGTTATGTCCAGATGTACAACTGATCCTCTCATGGCAAAAATTCTTTAAAGAATTAAAAACTAAACCACGTAACATTAGCTAGCTGGCTTCTACAAGACTGCTTCCATGCCACAGGAGCTTTCCTACAAATTCTCCTGTACAAGGCCAGCAGTAAGATTAAGAGTAAATTACATCCCATCCCTAGTCACAGCAATTTAGAAGAGGTATTTCAATGCTAAATTAAGAACAGCCCAAGACTGACTACAGGAACATTTCAAGGTCATTTTAGAACTACTCCAGCATTCGTGCATTAAGCAAATCTTTCAAGAACATACAGGGATCTATGCCCAAGACACTGAAGCGCACATAGGCTTAGCAAGAGCTTTAGAGTGCACTGGTAGCAGCTTCAGTACTTAAAAAGGTATTTAAAGTTTCCAGTATCAGTCAGTATGCACTAAGCATTTTTAAAACTCACTAGTACTTTTCAACAACAGCCGGTAATAAGCTTCTGAGCAGGACAAGCCCATACAGGACTCTCATTAGCCAAAAGAGCTTCAAATTAAGTTTTCTGTCTCTACAGTCTCGGGGCAGAGGAGAAGAAATCAGAACAAGTCCTCCTGTTCCAGAGCAGCTCTGGAAAAAAAGCATTTCTCTCAGGTTCCAGAGCACAGTCCTCTAAGTCTGTGGATAATGGTCCAGCAATGTTAAATATTTATACAACTTTTGCTGATAAAGTTTCCAGGTGACAAAGATTGATACAAGAATAAGTAATGAAGACAGGTTACTGTTACAGAGTGCTAGAGGATTACACAGAACTACACTTGAATATGACCAAGAGGTCATTAACAATAGCAGGTTTCAAGAGACCTGTGTAAGATAACTCGGTCAGCCCTCTCGTTGTGACTTCAGGCTGATGAAGGCCACTCATCAGGCACTGTCAGCAGGTTCAGGGGAGCAGTAGTTCTCAGCAGAAGAGTATAGCAAAGAATAAATAGCTGGAGACTGTATATTTCTTCAGACATTTAAAGAAAGAGGATAAATGTCTGTTCACAGGACAGTTGCATCACTACATACCAGAACATCGACAACAAGAAGGATAGTTTATGACCAGTTTGTGATGATGTCATCTGAATGAGGCAGAGAGGAAACAAAATGCTTCCACTGGCCTAGGCAGCAACTGAATGGATAAGCATTAATTCATCCAGTAGATTACAGGACAGATGGAAAGAAGACCAGATATCAGGCTTATTGCCTTTTTATCATCATCTTATTACCTAATCTTCATTTACCTGAAAACAGCCAGATGGCACCTGTTGAAATATCACACACTGGGGAAAGTTTCAACTCTGCTTTCATATGCAGAGGAAATGCCTCAAAATAACCATGAGTGCAAGGATATTTGGTTATCACATCATACTAGACCTTTCAGAAAGCATTTGACAAGATCTCCTCCCCTCAAAGGCTTTTATAATAGACTCCCTAGAGAGAGGGCGGAAAGCCTTTGTGTACCTAAGTGCTCAGGTTTTGGTGGTGTTTGTTTTGTTTGGTTTTGGTGGGGTTTTTCTGTTGTGGATTGTTGTTTTTGAAAAAAAATAAAAACACAAGACAAACCAAAAAAAATGCATGCTAAAAACAATCATTGGGCATTTTCCAAGAGCAAAAAGAGGTCATTACTGGAGTTTAGCCATCATTCATTCATAAATAACACATGCTGAACTACACAGACAACCTGGATGAGAAGGGAAAGAGAGAGGCAGAGTCTGAACCACTTCGGATCATCAGATCTGAAAAAGGATGGCTGAACAGATCTGTAGAATGAGCACAGACAAAAAAAACAGGTGAAATCAAAAGATGAAACAATACTGTTGGAAAGAAGACATGACCATAAATTTCATGGAGAGATGGGCTCTGACTTACTACTCTCAGAAATTAGAGTTAAGGGTGACAGTCACTGCAGAGCCAAGCATTTCCTAGAACCAGATCTGTGCAGCTGTTCATTCCCCCTGTTACCAGCACGCTACTGCAAACTAATCAGTTTCTATTCAATAGACCACAAACATCTGATCCATTTCAGCACTTAATCCATCCTGCTACCCTGGAACACACTTGAAACTTTACCTGTATTGATCATATTGCCAGGCACTACTTTAAATGCAGAGTCTAAGCATTCACATAAAGTGAACACAGTAAGTGAAGCAGAGTTTGTAGCTAGCTTTCCTACCTGTCAGTAAAGCGATATCCAGAGCCCTACTGGCAGAAGAATCTTTCTAGACAAAGCTAATATATATCAAAATAAATATTTAGTATGGCTACAGGAATTTGCAGCTGACTAAAACTAAGAGCATTGACCCTATTTTACTGGAAAAAGTTACTAGAATCAGTAAAAGATAGGCTTAACTTTAAATCACATTCTACACCTGCTTTCATTTTATTTGTAAGATATAGCTATAAGTTTAAGTGTTCCTTTTCCTTTAAAATAGTCATTTACCACCTAAGTATTTGTTCAAGTTTTGATATAGCATTGAGAATTCAAAGCATGTTTTTGGGAAAGCTTCCATCATTAGTTCTTGCACTGTACCAGAGAAGACAACAACAAGCTGCTTGAAAGGAATATTCAGAAAGTTACAAGAATTTTATGCATCTTACATGAAGCCTCAGAACTTCAAACGCAAAATTCTACTCTTTGTGACTGCAGTATTCCATTTTTACAAGACAGTGGTGAACCAAAATACATACTCTGGAAAGGAGCAGGATTTGCATTTGAAGCTATATTATAATTACTTTGACATGTTTGTAGCTCTTCCATTGCAAAGAAAATGACAAAATTCTATCTGAGCTACATAGTATTGTTTGTATTACCACTTACTTGAAAACAGAGTGCATTAGCCATAGAAAAAAACAAACCAAACCCAGACACAAAAACCCACACACAAGAAAAATAAAAAACAACGAAACAAACAGCTACATACCTGTATGAAGCTGAACTTTACCAATTACTCCCTCTACCAGGCCCAGACAAATTGGATTCCAAGCCAAAAGAAGATCAGTGGCTGCAAAAAAGAACAAAGCTCTTGTTTGTTTTTATAAGGTAAGCTCAACAGTATCATTAAACCAGTCATGGTCATTCTCTCCATCTTCCTCACATTAGAGGGTAGAAAACATTCTTATTGCATGGTATAAGATACATATGCTGTTCAAGTTTTGCTTGTTACCAAGTAGCTATGGCCACATTACTACATATCCTAATTAGAGGCCTATCCCAGATGTTTCAGAAAAAATACATAATTGTTTTGGGTTGCAGCATTGGGGGCTGTTTAATAGGGACTTAATTCTACTAATATCTATTAGAATTTACAACTTTACTGAAATTTTACATAGATACAGTGAAACTGAATGTCAAATTAATAGTGTAGAGTCAAAACCTTAGCAGTTGTTAACTTTCATCCCTAGCTCTCTCCCATACCTATCCAATTGAGATTAGTTTCACATCCCATTTTCTATATATGCACACTCTCTTCCTTTTTTGTTGGGGCACTCCCAACTATATGGAATACTCAAGTATTACAAGGTTAATTTTTAGGTTTTTAGTTATCCCACTGTTAAGAAATTCCAGTGAACCACACAGGAAGTAGGAAAGAAAGCAGGAAGGCAACAATATCAACTTCCCAATCTGTGAAGAGACCCCCTCTTGACATGCGCTTAAGACATCACTTAATGCAAGTCCATGAGATAACATAAACATGAAGAGTACCCCATGGTCTCACAGACACACACTGTGAATAGTAAGTTTCTCGTAGTGGTGTAGCACCTGTTCAAGAGTTCAAGACTGGGAAAGAAAAGTTTTCATTAGGTAAATCTCTTAAGTGAAAATTAAGTGAAAGCAAATCCTTAAAAGCAATTAATATCTGTGCAGGAGAACACAAACTTGCAAAGAAGAGAAGGTTTTCCTTCTGGTTATTTTCTAAACCCACTTGTTTGAAGGTAGAAGAGTTTCTCTAGTTCTAACATCCAGACAAATTAAATATCTTAGCTCCTGGTGTAAACAGATGAGCATTTGAAAGAACAAACTTACACAGTATCTTAAGATACAGAATAGTACAAACCATGCACCTACACTATTGAAAAGACCTTAGTTTCTTCTTGAAGGCCAAGATTTGCAGGCGACAACTGATTGTCAATGTTACATTTTATGTAACATTCCTTGAAATGTTTGTAATTGAAATTTTGCTATTCCAAGAACAAATATTTACTCGCAGTTTTCAGCATAACATTTAATTAACCAGACTCAGATAATTTCATCATTGAACACAAGCATTTACATGAGATACAATAGAAATAGTTTACGTCAGGATAGATCTAAACAGATCTCATTTAGATGTGATATACCACATGTCCTTATACACAGAGAAGTGTATAATTTATATAAGCAAGAACTACGAGCCCATGGTAGCAGAGTTTCAAGTGATGCTTGCAGGAGGCAGTACAGAGCTACAACTGACATGTGTAACCAGGCTGTGCCATTTCATGGCCTGTATCTGCAGAGAAACTGCTGTTTCTCCCTGTGTCACTAAGAGTGCTACAGGCAGCTACTTCTCTGTACAGAACCTAATATGAATCGTGCCATAATTAAATTAAGGCAACTAATACAGATGGAGGAGCATCAGGAAATAAGTGACACTGGCTATGACAGTGTGAACAGTCAAACTTTGCTGAAGAGCCTGAAGAGACTTTCAGCCCAAACAACATGCAAAAGTATCTGTAAGCTGAGTGGAAAATACACACTTGCAAACTTAGAGGAAAGAGGCACACAGGCAGCTTTCCTCAGTCCCAAATCCTCCACCGTCTTTCCAAGTTCACCCACGCAGTCCCAGAGACTTGTCTTCACCCCAAGAATTTTCTAGGGCTGTATTGTTTCAGACTTCATCTACTTTTTGCTATCTCTGCAACTGACTTCCACATTCACAGTCCATTGTGAGAGCTGGAAACCAATTAAATAGACCAAGCAGCCAAAAGAAGCTAGGCACAGGAGGAATTTAAAAGAACCAAACCACTGAAAGTTTATCATAGGCACTATAAACCTAGTAATCTAGAATACCATCTAAGTCATTTAAACCACTGATTTCCTGCTGTGACAAGATGTATTAGTAGAAAAACTCTGGGTAGAAAATGAGGATTTTTTCTAGTAGTTTACAAGATTAAAAAAAAAAGGAAGAAAACGAGTTCTAGATGCAGATAAAAGAAAACAGTTGTTTAGACTTTCCTGAAAAAAGGACATAAGGAAACCAGTACCATGGACTGTAGGACAAGCAGGTTTTATGGAGCTTTTCTATTAATTTTGTGGGTTACCCTGACATACATGGCCCTAAACCATCACATACAGCATCCAAAACCTCTATGGGAATACCTCTCCCTAGTAGTAGAGAGGCACAATGAGAACTAGCTCTAAACTGACTCCTATGTTTTTAAAGTCTAGATGAGGTTTGGAAAAAAAGAAAGTATTGGGAGTTAAATGGACATAACACTAAGTTTAAAGACAGCAAAAATTAATCTACCAGCTGAGCAGCACTGGCGGTTCAGATAAATGTGATAATCTACTGAACAGTGAAGACTGACTGCTTCAAGAAAGTGGAAGGGAAAGGTGGGACACAGAAAAAAACTGCACATCTAACAACATTTGATGAGATTAACATGTTTTTTTCCAGTGTCCAAATCCTAGATGCAAAGTCTTACAGTAGAAATGCCTGTAGACTGTGAAAGAATACCAACTGCAGAATCACACTGACTTTTTTTTGTCACAGAATCACAAGATTAAGGTGTTGGGTTTTTTTCTTACACTATTTCTAGAGATCTTCATATAGGAAAGTATGTGTGACAGCATATTAGCAAGTGGTTTTAACTAAAACAAACATCTCTGTTTCTGAGCTGCTGGTTAGAACTTTGTTACTGGTTATAGGCTGTCATGCAGGAAGTTGAGCTATCTCGACTCAGAGCCAACACCCAATTGTTTTGAATAAATATCGCTACAGTAAATACCATTACAAACCTCTTGCTCCTGAAGAGCACACTCTGGAAATGCAAGATGGATGAGCCAAATTAAAAGATTTAACTATCATTCCCCAAAGAATATGGGCTTTCATGTTGAGTGCAGTCCTATTTACTCTGGTTTTGCAAGAAGCTGTCTCAAACTTTTGTTCAATACTGTAAAAAAGTGTTTAATACTGTTTGCTTGCTGTCATTTAGTCTGTCTGGCAATTCTGGCAGCAGCTATCTTCAGCCATTATCTTGTATCTTTGAAAAAAATCATAATCACTTAATCTTTGCTTATGAACAAATTTTAAATATACAGAGATCCAAGAAAGTTAACTGCAAGCCTCTAGAAAATTAGTCTAATTATATGCAAAATATAGCAGAATTTATAAGAGGCAGCATAAATTTGTAGACAGAGATCTAAGTCACAGAAGATACTTATATCTTTTTAAAGCCAAGAGGGAAAGAAACCATGCGAAACAAAACTGAAAAACTTCAGTTAAATTTTTTCAGATATCATACACAAAAGACACATGGCCATATTTCTGACTGCTGAAACAACACATTGCAAGTTTGAAATTATTTTAAAGAAATACATTATAAGTAAGAATTAACTACCACAAGGCTCTATCAAAGGAAACACCTGGCTTCCCTCTACACCCAGACCAGACTAAACATTTTCAGATAGTGTGAAATACAGTTTCTCAATAGGATTACTCTTGTTCCCCCACACAAACTCTTCCTATAGATGTTATATTAGTAGTCTTGTGATCTCTTGAAACTCAGCCAGCCAGGGATAGACTCAATCTGCAAATGCAACACAAAGTTGTTGAAACAGACTTCTTACAATATTGTGCCAATGATAATGAGCACTGTCAAAATAGTTACTGTCCTTCAAAGCAGAAAGCTGTGTGTAGAAGGCGTCACTATAAGCAGTGAACTGAGCCCCAAGAAAGCTCTTCCCTGACTTGGGAAGTTCTCTGGTGCCCCCGGTATGTTTTAATTTGAGACACTTATCAGGGTTTGATAGGACTTAACACATGCCCTTCATACTCTGAAGTATGTGCTTGCTTATCAAGTTTCCGTCCAAAAGTACAAAATTGCTCAATTTTTCCCCTATCCTGCTAACTAAATTCAAGCTATTTCAATATGTGGCCTCTTTTTGCCAGTTCCTGTCAGAGACTAACAAACACTGATGATACATTTACCATTCAAAGTGATTGTATCAGTATTGTAGCTGCAGCACAATAGAACTTCCGTCACAAATTCAGAACAAAACCAGCTTTGATGTGATTACTTCCACCACCACTCCTCAGAGCTTACCAGCAGCGATGCAGGCCCCTCAGTGCCAGATGAAGTTTCTTTAATTCTTTGTTTATACAAGCATAACACCAAAAAAGGCGATACAAAAGCAACTTGGAAGACCATCAAAAGCCAAATCTCTTTTCTAGCTCTTTTTCCAGTCTACCACCAGCAGAGTTGATCCTAGGTCAAAAATTCTCATAAGAAAGCAAACCGCTGTTTTGGGATAAGCCACTTGCTCAACACTGCACAACTCTCAGCAAGTCTGAGGAGCTTAAGGAGGTGGGCTATCAGCTTCCTCAGGGGAGAAGGCAGGAAGAGATTTCATTTTTAACCACTTGAATCAAGCCCCTACTACTGAGCTGATGCATGGTTCAACCTGCCAAATAGCTGTAACTGTATCTTCCAACCTTGCTATAGTTCAGGGAGTATGCTCTTATTTTCCTCAAGCTTTGTTGAGTTTCAGGAATGGACCTTGGCTAGAAAGTGCTTCCTGTCGGTGTACTCAGTGTAAAAACAAAATATCACTGAACTTGAAGCTCAGTTTATACTGTAAGTATATAAACAGGGATATAAATGCACATTCTCTCAAAAATCCTTTGTTGCCTGACAAGAGTAGCAATTTTCACAATCACTCACTATTCAACACAAGCAATACCGATTTACATATCAAAATTAAAAGCTGAGTAAGCCTCAGTAAATAGACAATCTTTTAGATCTAAATGTAACTTTTGACACCTGAAGTGTTAACTTTCAGGACAAAAATTTAAGCTAATTTTTAATAGATGAGGTGGTATGGTATTTTTCTTCAATTGTGTCTGCTTTAGATCAAAGACAGCTACAAGACATTATGCATCGCACTATTTGACCCTTGTGACCTCTTGTGGCTTTTCAACAGAAAGTCTGCTTCCAAGTTCCATTTAATTTTTTAATAGTGTTCCAAAATATTAGCCAGGATTAAGAGATTACAAAATCACTAGAAAGAGTTGAGTATAACTTGAACTTCTTTCTCTTGTAGGAAATAAAGTACTATTTGTGCAAACAAAAAACTTAGCCTAATTAAGTTTTCCTTTCAGCACAGATTTCTAAATGTATATTTAAGCTACTGTAATTGCAGAAAAATGGAGTATTAAAGACATTTAGTATTACAAGTTCAAGCTCTTAATTGTCATGAAAAATTAATTTTACTTGTCTATTCTCCCCAAACTTTAAACAAGTTATCCCTTCAGCTAATCACATTTTAATTATCTTTAATTTTTCATTTATACGGCTTGCACTGTCTGCCAGTGTTAAGCCATGAGAGCTCTCAATCACTTAGAGTTTAAATGCTTTGCTTAGTAAGAGAAAAATGAAATCACTGCTCCCCAATTTGTCCCCACCACAAAAAAACACCTCTTCCTACCCCGCCTTTAAGAAGGCTACACCAGGAGGATTTAAAAAAGAAAAATTGTAGTTTGAGTTGTCATTGCTACTACACCTCACAGCCTTGCTGGAACGCCTGTTTATCCTCCTACATCCAATAACAAGCAGCAGGTTTTCCAAGCAGTAGTTCAATGCAGTTTTCTTGCAGAGTGCCTGTGTTCCCTGTAGAAGCACAGCACACTACAACGTACACATCTACCTGCTTGTGTCGAGGAAAATGAAATAGTGATTTAGTTTCTTTAGACACTTTCCTTCAGCATCTCAAAGTTAGACTAGATCTAGTTAGACAGTTCAAGTACAACTCAGGTTGAATAGTGACAGACTTACAGCAGTGGGACGGGAGCATACTACAGAAGTTTGCTGCAAAAGCAGGATGGAAGTCCCAGAGAAAGTACCTAAGGAAAATTAATCAAATGACAAGCAGCAACATATCGTTTAAACATTATAGGAAAACATTTCAATATAGGGAAAAACTGAAGCATCAGCCATATGCAGGAAAGTTGCTGGTTTTTCCCCAAACAGAGAAACAGACAAGGAGAAAAACTGAAAGTTAACAATTAATGACACACAGCACTTCTGCCATTTACATTTTGCAACTGTCTCTTGGGCAAAGTCACATACTTCTAAATTTGGCTCAGAATTCTGTTTGGCACAGTCCTGGCCTCTCACATGATTTGCTTCAGCATCTCAGTATTATCTTGCCTATTATCCTCTATCATGGTATCAGAGACAGACTTCCTACATTACTCGGAGCATAAGTTTTCCAGCTCAAATTGTGTTCAAGTGGCTTGTTTTCAGTTTTTCAAAAACACAATGAACACTGTTTCAGGGCTTCTATTCAGCTAAGACTTCTTCCTTAAAAAGGAAGTTCAAGTGGAATGCCCTTCATTTCAGTTCAACTTTTCAGGAAAAAAATCCTCCCCCAGTTTTCAGCAGGGGAGGCATTAAAGGTGTTTTGGAACAACATGCAGCTGACCATGGGGCATTAATATTCCTGTTTACTAAAGCAGAGCTTTCATAGAAGCGTTTCCAACTATTGCCAAATTTCTCTTCTAGAAATCCAACCAACAATTTCTTCTCTTCGTGATACTTTTTCCCCAATACTTTGTTTCCCATGAAGACGTGGGAAATGCAATGATTTTAACAAACAAGGATACAGTTTGAAGACAATCCACTGACAAAATTGACAGTCATCAGCTCAAAGTGTTAACTCCACAGACAGGAATTAAAGCACTTCACAAAAGGTTTAAACTGAGGGAGAAGAACCACCTGCACATTACCCATAGGCACACCATCCTATGGTCTCTGTGGACTTTGTTTTCATATTCCATCTTACAAGTGTTATTTCCTGTAAGATTTTTGTGAAAAAACCACACAAGCAAAAACCATCAAACACTTGCAGGAGTGCTATGGCCAAATTACAACTGAATATAAACTAGGAACCCATTTTTTTGTTGTTGTTGTTTGTTTAAACAGAGTTAAATCATCTTAGATCAAGTTAGATTACCACAGCAGGATAGTGGTTTTTCAATAGTTTTATTTGCACGTGCACATTTCTCAATTAGAATAACCAGATGCATTTTTGTAAAAAATCTAAAATACTCAATGAGCAGAACTACCTTTTTAAAATCACAAGCTTATAGCAAGCTCAACACTTCACAAGAAGCAAAATTTTGAGTTACCACATTTTATATCTTACTCCCTAAAAGCCTCTATGCACATTAAAAATTCATGTTTAATGTTATAAAGAACATGAATCATGAAACCTCTATACACTGATAGAGAGGCTTTAGTCAGTAGTCCCAAATCTTTGAGACATTTGAGAGCCAAAAAATACAGTCTGCTAAACTCAGCCCTGTTGGCTCAATACACAACCCTCACAGAATGATTTTCTGAACGGTGCATTCAATATTTAATTATGCTATATTCAAGACCTGCTTGATACTGCACTGAAACGTTTGTTTCTAAAAGAAAACTCTAAACCACCATCTGAGAAGTGTCACAGTTCAGGGGAATTATTTAGTGGAAGCTATTGCAGAGTCCCTTGACATCTTGGGGCTCCTGCTGCAGCTGCCATGCAGCACAGCACCTGGGAAGGGAAGCAAAATAAAGTGTTTTCTTGTTGTCAGACTCACTCTTTCCTTACCAAGAAGTGCCCCACTGCCCTTCAAATTACTTCCTTCAAGTAAAGGCCTTAAAAAAAACCAAACAAAAAAAACACACACCACCCCCACACACACCCCACAAAACATGTCAGCTTAAGAAGTTACAGCATTAACCATACCATGGCATATGTCATGTCTCCATGGCATATCTTATGTTGCTGAAGTTCTCCTCCATGCTTTAGTATCAATTAACAACCCTTAAAAAAAACTACAATTCATTCCAATCTACAATAGTTGATTTAAAAGAAATAACTTCCCTATCAAATAAATGGTCACCTTTTACAGCAGTTCAGTTTAAAACTGAAGTCTCTTATAAAGTTTTAGTGTTTCCTTAAACATAGAGCTGAAGTATCACCCATGCCGTTACATTGTGGAAGAGCCTAATAAGAACAGATCAAAAAAACCCACAAGCCTTTGAGACAGATGCAGACCCTTCATAATTCAAAGGCTGCTACCCGTCACTGCCTTCTGTTCCAGTATTTTAGCTGCAGTTAGTCTGTAATTTCCTATTCACTATTTAGTTAATACTAACCCATGAGATCAAAGATGTGTTTAACTTCTGCTAGCAAAATAAAAGCCACAAAAAACACTACCTGGATTAGCTTAATTTTAATTCCAGGAAAAACAACCACCAGACAAAAAAACCACGATTTTTTTTTTCCCCTACACAAAACAAGCAACTTTCAGATCACATTCTCGCCCCCCCGCCCCCCAAAAAAAACCCCAACAACACAACAGCATATGAAGCTTAAGAGGTTTTTCATGTATTTATCTCAAACCTAAAGTCATTTCAGTGTAGGCAGGAATTCCAAGACACCTATGCATCTGAGTAGGGCATTCCAGACCTCTTATATAAGGGAGGTAAAGACAGGAACACTCCTATTATATTCAACTGGTCATCTTCTACTAAGATTCAATAGGAAACCCAGCATGAAATATCTTACCCCAAGGTTCATTTAATTCACCAGTTGAGGATGCAGCACACTATCAACCCATTTAATTCTCAGTTTCAGAATCATGGATGGAATTACAAGTTAGATCTTATTTAGTGAGAGTAGAAAGTAATTTCTCTCTCAAAGGTCTTGCCTCACAGTCAGAAGCTACAAAGTTGACTAATTTATGCAACAGTCAATTAGATGAACAATATACAGCAGCCCACCATTCTCTATTCTCTTTTGTGAAGAGCAAGCAGCAACGGGGAACTAACTAGTCAAAGTTTAAGCATACATTCTTGTTGAGTTGCAGATAATACAAGACCAGTTCTGACATGGGTCTGTCACATAGGCATTAAGTACATTGTGCTGACAGCTAAGCAAGGGTACAGAAAAGAGGGAACAGAATGAGCAGGCAAGGGTGAGAAACAGTTCAGTAACAACTGCAGCTAAAAAAAGTGTCGAAAAACAGCTTGAGGTTCCTTATGGAGAAACTTGAAATATGAAAGGAGTTTTCCTTACAACTACCTCCTCAGGAATTCATTTTCCAGAATAGATAGATGGCTTCCAAGAGATACTACAGGAATTCAGAAAGTTTTGTATGAAATAATTCAGTAGCATGAGGTAACACTCAGCACATCATCCCTCAGAGCCATGCTTAGGACTGTTCCATAGGCTCAAACCTACTGATACATCTATTGATATCAGTGGCATTGCTCCTTAAACCATGCCCTTCACTCAAGCATTCACAGGCAGTAGACTTCAAAAGAACTACTCTTCTCCAGTCTACAATCATGAAGAACAACTCAAATTCTGACAAGCAATTTCTACAGGCCTCCCAAAATGTCTTTGAGGAGTAAGGCAAGCATACATAGCTAGAATATTAGATGGCCTTTTGATTTGTGATTCAGAGAAGATTTCACATTATTAGATTAAGACAACCTAACCTGAAATCTGTTCCTGATACTCTGAAAGTGTTCTTTGGCAACAGGTCTCATTAGAAGAAAGACATTTAAGAGGCACTCCTTCAGCTGCAACCATTTTCAACAGGTGAAAATCAGTTCTGTTACACTAATTTCCTAAAGTGTTTAAACCAAACAAATGCTTATTTGCCTCTAACTATAGCTCCAGAGGTAAAACACATCTTAACACCATCTTGCTCTTACAGGCACAAGCAACAGACTCTTTGAGCATGAAGTCCCCAAAAGTTACGTTAAGAGTAGTTCCAATCTGTGCACTGCTCAAAATATGTCATGGCAGGGTTTCGCGTGGTAGGAAACAGCATTATGACTGGTATAGTAGCAGCTATTCTCTTATTTGGTCTGACATTACTGCCCAGGGTATTATCAAGGGCAACACAATGATAATAGAAGTTTTCACCAGATAAAAATATTCCTTTTTCTACTGATAAGAAAATGGTGAGAAGAATTCAGGGGCTTCAAAACTTTTGCTCTTTTCTATATATGTATACACATGCATATATAAATATATAATTTATACCAACAATATCAACAAAATTGCATTTGCAGTCTGTGTAGAACCACCAGTCAGGAGCAGCCAAGCAGAGCTTAAAGAGAGCAAACCAAGAATGAAATCCCGATCAAGACCTCATGTAAGGTATTTAAAGCACAGCTGAACACCACAGAGTTTTTCACTACACCGAAGTAAGTACACTGTAGACAGCTAAATTCCTAACAAAGTCTGTGATGCCAAAATGACTCAGATTTCCTGCAGGTGACTCATTAGTGCTTTCACTTCAGAGAAAAAACCACCAGAAACATCTTGTAAACACAGGCAGACATCCTTCAAACTGAGTCGAACCTCAGACTTTGCTTATAGCAAATATTTACCAAGGGGTTCCCCCCCCCCGCCCGCCTTTTTTTAACTCAAGCTGTTATCTCCATGATTCAGAGGTCAGACAACAGCTTTCAATATTAGATTTCTGAATGTGCCCTTAAAGTTGAGGGAGAAGAGTATTGCAAATCTTAGGTCTGAATCTAAAGAGCTGATGCTATCACGTAAAGCAGAACTTTGCAAGGTTTGACAGTATTATCTACTTCTATTCATGAATGTCTAAAGATTGAGGAGGAGCCTGTGTGGGACAGAATAAAACCAAGACCTCCAAAAAACCCACACCAAACCAAGATGCATAGTTAGATTAGAACCTTTGACAGACTATGAAGCATGTCAATGAACACAAGTTATGACTTTGTTTTGTTTAATACAGCAGTGACTCATCACACAATAATCCATTTACTCATTTCCAGTCAGTGGCCTTGATTTTAAATGGTCAAATGTAATAAAATTGTGAACTCAAGGATAGCCAGCTTTGTATTAATAGAAGCAAGAGCTATTGAACCAAGAAATGCTTCTTGTGAGAGTTGTTTCTTTCTTGGATTTACTTTAAACATCCCAAGGTATTTCATTTCACAGGCCTAGAGCCCACTTCCATAAAAATGATCCACAGACAGGGATGCAAAAACAAAACTACAAACACACTGAAATGGGAAAGCATGCCTAACAATCAAAGAGTTTTAAGCAGACAGAGTTCAGTATCATATTCCCTTTCATCAATCCGTAGGTCACACAAAATAGGGATCACATATATATAGGCTGAAATTTTAATGGTACAAAACTTAAAGCATACATCCTGCTGAACAGCACACAGACAGGCTGCTAGGCACTGGCAAAGCCTCCATGAAATTAACAGACTTCAAAATAAAAATCACAGCAATGGCTGCATGGAAACAAGTGGTCAATGCTTTTAGAAATTTCAAATAGCATCCTAGAACTACAGCTTTGTGCTTTTTTTATTTAGGGTGCTCAAGAGCTTTTATGCCTATGCAGATGATGACAGTTAGAGCAAACCTAAAACTGAGGGTTCGGTGGTTCCACCTACCCCCCAGAAAATGCATTTCATTGACTAGTAGTATTATTTGTTGTTTTAACATCAAGTATTCTGTAAGGTAATTTAAGAATCAAAGTATTACTGGACTTTCAACCATAAGCAAAGCTGCCACACAAGAACAAGTGCCATTAACATGAGATAGGCTGCAATTTTTATCTAAGAAATATAAACAAATTACACTGACAAGACATGACTCAAGTATAAAAACAAGAGAAGAAAGAGCAGTGTGAAAAACACTTCTTTGGATAAACAGATTACAATGGTATTTGATGTTTACATAAAGTTTTTTCCAGTCTTTTAAAGAAGGCTCATGAAGCACACTGTACTCAGATAGCCAACCCAGCCATAAACATGCTTAACTGGCTTTTTTTGGCATAACAGGGATCCCAGTTTTAGAAAGCTTTCTTTTTCCACATTCGGTGAAGTATCCAGCTCTTTAGAGTATAGTTAACTTGTAAAGGACTGTAGCATACCTACTCACATCAAAACTACATCTATTACTCTAAAGCAGGCTAATGTCTAAGGATGGTATTTCATTTGGTCAACACCTTTACTAACTTCCCAGGTAGGATATGATACGTAACATTGTTTCAAAATTCCTGTTAATGCAACTCACTTGACCTATGATTTGTGTTCCAGCTACCTTCTCTGCAGCCTGGTATTAATACAGGTAGCCCTCTGTAATCATCACCTGCACTGCCTATAGTCGCAAAAAGAATTTGAGAGCAATTTACAAGTGTAGACACCTGTTCGGACTCCTAAAAGGAGGAGACGATGGAATACACTTGTAGATGCAATCACCATTTATCAGGAACGCTGGCAAGCATCCCTTATATAAGGCTGACACCAATACAAGATGGCCCTTTCCTATTCCACGGTGCTCCCGTAAGGGTGACCAGCCGCGGTCCAACATTACAAACTACCCAGGTTACACACGGGAAGTCAGCTGGCAGGGGCAGCCCGACTTTATTTTGCGGAGAAACAAACACATCGCGCAAGAAACACGCCTCCCCAGCCCGCGGAAAAGTCGTTTCTCGCTGGGCCACCAGTGCCGGGACACGGGTGACCCTGCGCTCTGCGGCTCGCCGGGCAGCGCGGAGCCACCGCCGTGGGGACAGCGGCCCGGGCTCGCCCTCCCAGAGCCGGAGCGATCGATCGAGAGAGGCGGTCACATCCCCGCGGCTGAGTCCCACGGCAACTCCACGGAGGCCCTTGGCGTCCGCCGCCCGCACCCGGGGCTCGGCACCGCGACCGGGCACCCTCGGCGGCTTTCAGGGTGGTCCCCACCGCCAGCCCTTAGAGGGCAACGCCGCCACCACCCTTACCCTCAGCGAACCTCTCCCCGGCCATTGTCAGCCGCCGCCGACCCCCAGCTAGGACACCCCGGGCGGGTGGGTCCCGGCCCGCCTCTCCCCTCACAGGAAGCGGGCACGGAGGCGCGCCCCAGCCCCAACCCGCCGCGGCGGCAGCAGCTCACCGGCTCTCAGCTGCAGGCTGCCGTCCCTCCGGCTGCACCACAGCGCCTGCTCCCCGCTCTGCAGGATGTAGTGGTCCTTGGCTTGGAAGAGCTCCATCCTCTCACGTCGCCGCCGACACCAGGAGGGAGTGAGGAGGGCGAGCAGAGCGCTCCCGCCGCTCCGCAGCCGCGCGCCTCCCGCGGAGCGCGCACAGTCCGGGCGGAAGCGACGGAGCGCACTCCCGAACAGAACGCGGGGGCGCGCGCCGCCCTGCCTCAGCCGCCCAACCGCGAGCTCGAGTTCCGGCCCGCGCCGCCGCACGTGACACTGCCCGTCACCGTCTCTGCCGCGCGCTTAAAGATGCAAGCGCGGCGGTGGGCGGGGCTCGCGGAGCGCGAGGGGCGCGGTTCCCGCTCGCCGCCCCTCATCCCCCCGCCGCGCTCGGAGACAGCCCGAGGGCCGCAGAGACAGTGAGGAGCGGAGAGGGGACCGGGCTGAGGCGTAGCGGCGGGGAGGGCCGGCGGGCAGCGGGGCGCTTTGCCCTTCCGTGGCGGCGATGAGCGGCGAAAGCCCCCGGGGCCGGGGGGCGGCTGGGTCTGAAGGAGGGGCGCGCGCCCTTCCCTCAGCGCCGGCGCGGCCCAGCCTCGGCGCTTTCCCAGCGTAGCCCGGCCTGGCTCCCGAGTGGCCCTCGCTGCACCCCGGCCCGCGTTCGCTGGTTCTTGGTGCCTGAAGGAGTGTCGAGCCCCACGGGGTTTGCGCTCCTTCAGCAACACAAACCGCAAAGGCTTAGGAGGCTATAGCCAGCTACCATAGGTGAAGCGGTCACGACCAAGCCTGTGTCCCCCGAGCTTTTTTCAGCTTTTCCCAAGAGGGACCAACTTTAGTAATTGTCGGAAACAATGAGGAGTTGGTATAGCGTATCAGCTAGCGGTGAAAGGAAACAGCACAGGACTCAACGCTGTAGTACAGGACTCATTACATTTTAAAATACTTGCACAAAAAAGAGCACCTGGTACAAGGGTAATTGTACCCCCTCTCTCCTCTCCAGGCAGTACTGAAAAATGTACCAGCAAACTCATCACTGCTACAGACCCTTCCCAGCCTTATCAGCCAGTTGTCCAAAAAGCTTTCCCATTCCCTATAAAATTGAAGTAGAAATGGCTTTAGACAAAAAGCATCCCATCACACACACAGCCATTTGGGAGCAGCTTGGTTTGTTGAAACAGCTTCAGTAGATCTTGAAAACTAATGGTGCATGTAAGTAGTTTGACATAATATTAGAAAACCAATTTTTGCATATTCTTATGTATTTCCATCTACCCTTCTTCCTTAAAATAATGTTTTTGGTTGATTTGGTGTTTTTGTTTTGTTTTGTTTTTTTAATGTCTTTAGATGGGCTCTATATTATTTTGAATGTAGTTTATGCTTTTTCTTTCAAGTATAGGGTCTGACCTCTGGATATTGCTGCTCTTTTTCTTTCAACTGCACAAATAATATAGGAACAAGACAAATGCAACTGAACTCCATTTTATTTAAGAGATGCTAGTATCTCTTTAACATTTTCTCCAGGGCAAGTGTGCAAAAGGACACGCTATTCTTGGCTGCAGATCCCGATTTTGAAAGTGCTATGCTTTGGGAATGCCCTGCAGCTTCAGTGTAGCATTGTCCTGCCCAATTCTTGCATTTACCAGTCAATGCCATTGGCAGAATACCAGTAATACTAGTAATTTAAATCACTCCTGCAGGTACTGGAAAAGAGAAGGGTTTAAATGACTCTTCAGCATTTTACTAAATATATCTCCTATTAATTATTTTCTTCTTGATTTTCCGTAAGCACAATGTTACCTGTTTTGAAAGGCGTTTTGAAAGGCGTTTTAAACATACACAGAAATGCAGGACTGGCATGGGTTGGTCCGTGGCTTGCTTCCTAGCACAGCAACGTACTGTTATTTTCTCACCTGCAAAAGAAATACATTTATAGTGCCATAAAATGAAGCATAGCCCAAGCAGAGAAGGCACTGTGAAATTTCAGGTAGAATGAACAGACAGCAGAACTGTGATTGCAATGGGACGTATTTTATGTCTAACTGAAAGCTCCTGGTGTGCAGAGAAAGCTGTGTCTGTCTTTCAGTTTTAGCTGCCTAAAATGAGCAATATGATCTTCAGGCTTTTCAGATGCTCATCTCAGTAAAAGCCTTGCTTCAGCTTCTAGAGGACAGTCACTTGGTGACCCTGTAAGGAACCTGGCAATTGACAGCTAAATGAGATTCTTGTTTTGCTCTTCTCTCTTCTCTGCCTTGCACTATGAACAGGGCACAGGGACAGTAGTTTAGTTAGATAATGAGTCACAAGCAGCAGACATCTAACTGACAGTAGCTGCAGCATTCCTCTTTTCACAGAGAAATGTGTGAAGCCTTAAAAAAAAAAAAATCAGAGATTTGGAACTGAGATTTGCTAAAATGGAAGGTGAGGCAGATTTTTACGAAGTTAACTCTCAGTAGGTAAAATAATCTCTTTTAGCTGCCAGTTGTACACACCTATCTGCCTGAAATACTATGTCCTCGTTCTCTGAACAGTGTAAACAAACACTTTGTTCAGTGGTACCATGCCTTCATTTCATTATGTAAATGTAAGTAGATTACTTTTACACATGCATTCAGTTAATTATCTGAGAAACCCATAAAGATTTTTAAGCAAGGTGATTAATATTCTTTTGTCAGAACAAATGATAATTCAATGTGAAAATGCCAGGGAGAAAGATGTCCCACCCCTGCTATGGACTCCACCCACTCGGTTCGAGGCTCCATGAACAGTTGACTTCGCATTTGTCACACAACAGTAGAATGAGAATCTCTTTCTGGGGCATGGGAACTAGCAGCTGAGAGCAGAGATTTCCAGAATGAGTCTGTTCTGTCAGTGGCAGATCCATTTCAGGAATTTCCCTTCCCTGCCAGAGGTTTCTGCTTCCCTTTGTTGTGCCAATCAAGAGTTCACAGAACCACAGAATCATAGCTCCTTCGGACACGCTCTAGCTGGGAGCACTGAATCCTCTGTTGACAGAGGGGGGTGGAATACTGGGTAGGTGAGCCTCTTAGCTTACAAAGATTTACCAGTTATTATTGAACTACCTAACACTGAACAGTGCTATTTTCATACCATTCTTTGAGAAATCATCTCTTTTGAGATTAAACCAATGGCTTCTCTCTCATTTCTACATTAGTATATTATTCATATATATTAGTTATGCTACAAAACATGAGACTAAAGGACATCAAGAAATGAGAAATCTTATTAAATGTTAGCATTCAAGACCCAGACAAGAGCTTGATTTTGGAAGGTACTGAGTATCCGGTCTAGAAGTATTTTAGGTGTATGCATGACTTTAGATGTAGAAATTAAATATGATTGATTGGACATTAAAATATTTTAAGATGAACATGTGATTCAGAACTTGTCTGGTTTAAGGCTACGAACTGAACATCTCAATGGGTCAAAACATAACCCTTTATTTTTGCTCCCATCTCCTTCCTCTATTTCTGGGTAATTTGCACTATCATTTGCTAAATATTTATCACTGCCACTTGCAATGTCATCTCTCTTCCATGTGCATTTCCCAAATAGTTCAGGGTTGTAGTGCAATGCATACGGTTGCCATTCAAATAATTCAGAGTTCCCCGCAGGGATTTCAAGAACAGACTTCCGTTTTGACCTTGTTCACCCTTTCATCGGGTTTTTCTTCCCCTTGGGTAGTTTCTGTTTACATTCAGTGCACTTTCCATAGGTTCACAGATGGGCAGTGTTTTTATGAGCCTATCAGCTTTAATTGGGATAGGAAAAAAAGAATGGAATTTTGCATTTTTGCAATACATTGTCAATAACTAAAGGTAAGGAGATGCACAGGCTGACAATTAGTGGTGTGCTTTCACTCATTACTACATGGTTTTACAACTTGATTTCAAGTTTAAAGGTTGATTAATATGAAGCGCTATCGTTTAGCCACAATCTGTACTTGGAAGTACAATTCACTGGATAGATTGGACAAATACGTAGCTCTTGGAATAAATTATACCAGTTTTGGAAAAGACACTGTAGAGAATGTGAGGATCTTTATTTCTAAGTGCCTGTGATTAAGAAGTTGTGGAATATATTCTTTTTTTGTTTGACTTTTATGCTCTTGGCAGCTTCCAGACAAACATCAGAAAAGTCTTTGGCAGTGAATAGCTCTATGACACGTATGAAGCACTCCTATTTGCGTGCGTGATACTGGTAGAGCCAGCTCATTCCTCTTTTGCTAGTAGAGATACCAGTTTGCAGGTGCAATTGGTGAAAATTTTAGTGTGAACATTTGCTGCTTTGCTTTCAACTGACAAGTTGACCGATTGCTTATTTAGCAATCCAACAATGAATGGAAATAATTTTTTTTGCTGCCTTATTATTTATTCAAGGTATATTCAGTCTAGTACTTTACAGATTTGTAATAATGATAATGATGATAAAAAGCAGTCTTGCAGTGACATCAGCCAGCTCCCTCAGCACTTTTGGCTGCATTCCTTCAGGTTCCATGGGCTTTTTGTATGTCAGCTTATTTAAGTAGTTCCTAAATTGAACACTGGTAGGACTTCTATACAATACAAACTGGTTTGCATGTTTCTGTAACTCAGATGGTTATAATGTGTTCC
The DNA here is from genome assembly GCA_024611175.1 of Megaceryle torquata. Lineage (NCBI taxonomy): Eukaryota > Metazoa > Chordata > Aves > Coraciiformes > Cerylidae > Megaceryle > Megaceryle torquata. The sequence goes on from JANIJG010022336.1 coordinate 90,527, forward strand.
TACTAATAAAGGAACACGAATAATATATATATACCCTCACTGTCTTAAATCTCATCCATGGATCAGGGCTTCTACAATATTCTAGTCAGATTCTTTAATTTACCTAATCCTTCATCACACCATTACTAACCTGAGAGTGTGTGGTTTTCAGAGAGGTTATATAATGCATTAAATAGACAATCTGAAAAGTGTTCTTTGAGAAGGAACCTCCTCAGAACAAAAGTAAGACAGTAAGCTCTTCTGATCAGCAATACAGCAGGTAAAAAGAGGTTTGTTTATGAAAGCCAACAGTTGCCACCAGAACACTTCTGAAGTACCTGTAAATGGACTTTCAGTATTAAATACTCTGAAAAATACTTGTATGTTTTGTTTTGTAACAGAAAAATGCAAAATCACTAGCATAAATACCAGCTTTTGGCATGAAAAACATAACTTTGTCAAAAACAAGGAAAGCAGTTCAGCATAAGATTTTTTTTCCCTGATTTTTAGCTTTCTTTCCACTGAAATAACTTTCTTATGGCAGCTGTAGTTGTTATCTCTAAAGGAAGAGGGACTCTGGTATTTCCTCATTTCCCATGAAACCTCTTACTTGCCAATGGGACTATTTCCATTAACTTCACCAAGTTTCACTGAGCACATAGGAAAGCAATAACATTTTCCCCTCAAAGCAATATGTGTGCAGTTAACATCTGCAATATACTATATGGCTTATGTTTAATGAATTGATTTCCCTCTGTTGCACTTGCTGTGAAGATCAAATCAATGGGACCATTTGCAGAAAAAAAAAAAAAAAAGCTTTGACTGCCTACAATTGTTTTATTCTACATTTACAAATTTCACATTGCAGACTACCAAAGTAGTGCAATCACACATGAAAAGATTCCTTACGCTGTTACTGGTCTGCCTTCATCAGTTAAGATGCTACTTCATCAGTTAAAATGCTATTTATAGTATACCAAGGCCACATTTCATTCTTAATTTCTTCAAGGTAAATGACAGGCTGCTCAACATGGCCACTGTAATAAAATTCCCAGCTAATTTAGAACAGATTCTACCTGCTTTTCCTCATCTGATCACCTAGGCATGCAGCCTTCCCGGTGGTTTTGTAAGTGTATAGAGCAGACCAGTTCAGACACAGCAAGTCCTTATGTTTTGGTCCACAGCCCCATTGCAGTGTTTTCATTGATTAAGGGCTGATTAAGCATTAATCCCATTTGTGAGAAAGCATCGAGGAAATTTATGCAACAAACTAATTTTTCCCAAGTGTCGGCTTTTGTCCATTTGCCCTACTAGAGTCTTCCCTTTCTAGACCTACAAGTGTTCAAAGGAAGTTTCCGTGTAGGTGTTTCTAAAAAAGGCTTCCTCACAACCTTATCCGTCTTTATTAGGGCAGCATGAGGTCACAACTTGGGCTTCTATGGAAATCTTTCAAAGACTGCTTTGTCTTGTTGGTGGTTCTTGCCTCAAAACAGAGACATTTAATTCTGTGTCTCAGGAATGGAGCAGAACAAAATAAAGAATGGGATAGGAATCCATTAGCAACTCACTGAAGATATATATTGAGCAAAAAACAAATTTTAAAAAGCCTGAGCAAGTTACGGGGTTTATTGCCCTTTGGAAGAGCTTACCTTCCTTTAATTTAGGTTGATTTTTTGAGAGCAAAATATTTCACATTTAAAAAAATAGCTTTATAAAGTATGAAAAGTAAAATTTTAGAATCACTGGAATTTAATATGTCTTTTTTTTTTTTTTTTTTTCTGATACCATTTAGCCAATTTGAATCAATTTTGTAAATAGCTTTCTTGGAAATTGTTTTATTTTCCCTGGTTTTATTTCTATTGTAGCATAGAAACAAAAAACACCTGGTTATCTTTGTGATGTTATTAGGGTTCACTGAATCTAGCTTTTTCCTCAAGATTTATCATACTTTCTATTTATTAATATGACCACACAGCTTCTTCACATTGAGGCAATTTGATAGTAAAATTGCAAGTACTCCATTCTTTGCATAACTAACTTTGTGTGCTGTGATTGCTGTTGAGGCTGAGCAACAGATACGCCTGAAATACAGCAATAGCTGCCAAGTACTGAAGTGTTACATATTTTGTCACTTTTCACCCGGGTTTTGGCTGTCTTATGAAAGAGAAATGTATTAGTTATTCAGTGCAGGAGTCTCTGTCAGTTGAATGTGATGGAAATAAATGCAGGAAAAATCTAACCTTCCTTGTATTTTTTCAATCACTTTCCTCTTGCTTCCCTTTCTCATGGCACTTATCGTTTTATAAAATATTTATTCATTATTATGCATTGTTTACATTAGTGTCATGCCTAGGAACTCTAGTTATGAATAAGGACCCCCGCTGTGCTAGGTACTGTACAAAGCCAGAGCCTGTCTATTCAGATTCCAGACATTTAAAACCATTACAAAATACAAGGAACAGTAACAGAATGAGATGTTTAAGGGCTGGAACATAAGACAATGAGACATTATTGATCAGCCCAGAAGCCAGTGGTCTCAGCATGCCAGGATTTAAGCATTACCAGGCTGCGATGGAAAACATACTTTAGCATTCCAAATATTATTTTTTAATGCAAAATATTTATATTCTATCACTCTTGTTGACTTCATTTTCTACAGTGTGACTAACATGCTTTTAAAATGGCATGTGCACTTGTATAGTTGCAGCAAAAGCTCGTGCAAAAAATTAATTTGGGGTCAGATTCTCCTGACCACAGAAGATGTTCCAGAGGGAACTTTTCAGAGTAAGATTTGACATGCTGTGACATTCAGCAACAACACTGCTAAAGCCAGCTTAGATCATCATTTCCTCCTCCCCAGCTGTGTGTTTCTATTCCTGTACTTTACAGCCACAAGCATTTCTGCAGCATATTGTGAACTAAATTCAGGGAACTAATGCAGATGCGGGATAACCTAAATGTAATAATATAAAATACTGTTTAAGAAACTGGACTCCAAATAACAGTAGCCAGAGTAGCAGTAAACCTACCTGGCCCTTACTGAATGGAAAAAGCCTATTTTTTTAGGGTCAGGATTTACCTTAGTTACACTTACCTGGCAATTCATTGTGAGCAATGCAGAATGAGGCCGTGTCTCTGTTACGAATGCGCTATTGCCAACCGTGCCTACATTAGCAAGCAGTGCAGTACAATAGGTAAGGATCTGGAGAGCAAAACAGCTGGCGCTGAGGATCCAGCTTCTGCTCTACGCACGTTCCAGGAACTTTATTTAAGATTAGATCTGGTTTTGTCCTACAGACCCCTTAGCAACTGAAGCACATGAAATGCAGTCCTGAAGCACATCTTCTGGGTTTGTTTCAACTGTAAAGAATCCAATTCATGTGCTCATCCATACTTAGAGCAGCAGAGCCCCACGATGAGGCACCAAGAGTGTCATCTGAGGGAGCTTTTCCAGAGACCGTTGCATCACCTTCCCAAGTGACATGAGCTGGAACAGGAAGAGTGATCTTCTGTAGGCCTTGCTGTATCTCAATCAGATTCACCAGCAACACTAGCCAAAGAGGTGATTATTTTTACCACCACTAGTGAAGGTATTCTAGCAGACATATAGAGCCACAATAAAACCTTACTGACATACATACCCACTGCTCTCTAGTCGAACTCATGTTTACAGAACATCAACCTCTTTGTAAAGCTGCATTTGTACTGCAGATAAACACATCAGTACTTAAGAGAAGAGTAGGGATGTATGGAGTTCTGTGAGTGACACTGAATCCTTTTCTCCCAAGAGCAGAATCTCTGGCCGCTAGGCAATAATTTAGGTCAAAAAACCACTCAGCTTTTCCTTCATCTGTGGCATATGGATAAAAATGTCCTGTATCAAATTTGCAGTCCTCAGGCTCTTGATGCTCTGATAAGTACCATACCGGTAATTAGAATTCTTATGACTCTCAAAGGGCTAAGTCAGAAGATTAAAAGAACTTTATTTTCCTGTGAGATTATATGTTCTATACTCGAATAACTAGGATAGGATAAATGTTCATTGCCATATACAGGCTAAGAGTGTTTACTGCTGGCTTTGCATTTCTTGTGCAATGATATGTAGGTCATTGTAAAACCTAGGGAAAGAAGATATCGACATGAGACTGGAGAGGACTGAAAATCAGACAATCTGAATCCTTGTCCTGTCTGCCTGGTCTCGGATAAATAACTTAAGCTCCCTGTACCTCACTTTTACATACATGACTATAGGTAGTATTTCCCTATGGTGCAGAGGTATTATAGCCTGACAATGTGTAAAATGTTTTAAGCTGCTATGGTGAAAGAGCTTACGCTCGTGTTTATATTCAGATAAATGAAACTGAGTTCTATATTTTATGGAAATTTAAAATTATTAAATTATTTAATAATTAAAATAATTTTAAAATATGCAAGACTATATATATATACCTCAGACAAATGAGGGAAGTTCTGTATTGTCATTGGAGTCAGCCAGGTTTTGCGTTTGTGAGGGGGAATGCCAGTGAGAAGCCAGGGTGGAACCAGAGCTACATGTAACACTTGGCAATTGCTAACATGCTTTTCACTTGACATTTTCATTATGGTTTATATATATTTCACCAATATATATACTGCATATCTATAATAGCTTTAGACCCTAGATCTATGACTATGTGTGATAAATCAGAGAGCTGCAACTCTACGACTGATACGTAGCTACACAAATGACTCAGCTTTACCAGAAGATGTTTCTGAGAAAAGGTCAAAGCCATTCCTGAATAAAATTTTAAGGTGTCCTAGAAATTACTTACAAATAGTCAATTACCTCTTTGGAGGAAGAATTGCAAGGCACCATTTCATTTATGAAGGCATCATTACACCATATAGAACGTAGGAGGAAATAGAACTATCTCTGAGTCTGTCACTGAAGGGGAAAATTACAAGCATGTGTTGTTGTTGCAGGAGTCTACACTATGTCATCGATCCGGTAGGACCAGGTGGAGACATGTTAACCCTGGAGATGTAAGTACTGATCTTTGAAAACTGACAGGTTCAGCGAGGCCCAGAAAGCAGTCTTGGGCAATAGTGTGTATCTGCACTTCATATGACCTTTGATCCTGTCTCTTGTGATTCTCCCAGAGCTGTCTGTGGAAATGCACTCCAGTTAGGACACTTCCATAGTCCAAAGTAGTTGGGAAGTTTCTCTTGCAGAGTGATTACTAATGGTTAACTCACAAGTTTAGTGCTGTCTGTATCTTTACTGATGGCTCAAATAATTAAGTGTACATAGTAAATTATCAAGCAAGGAGGCCCTGAAAGCCCACTGGGTAACAGGATTCCATTATGAGATTATAGTGGCAAGTTGAATAAATTATCTGAAATGAATTAAATGACTGGCAAGAGAAAAATTTCCAAGAGGAATGATCATCGGTATAAATACAAGCTCAGGAACAGCTGCTTAATTGGGAGTTCTGGGGTAATCCTAGATCATAAAGTGATCAACCAACCAGTAACAAAAAAGTAAAAAAAATCCAGCTATACTAAAATTAATACACAAAAGCATTATATGTAAGGCATATGCAGTAATCCCTTTACTATGAGGAAGACCTCACTGGGGATCCTATATGCAATTTGACACAACCAACTGAAAACAGGCCAGGGGAAATCAAGGATAATCTGAATTTTAGAAGTTGTGATTTATGATTTGAAGAATTAGAATTCTTTAGACAAGTTTCTCATGGGAAACAGGAAAACAGTAATGAAATATAGAAAAATTGCTGGAAAGAGGACAAGAATAACTGGTTTCTTTGTTTACTGTCACTGAATCATAGAATGGTTGAGGTTGAAAGGTACCTGTGATCCAGCCCCTCTGCTTACAGCAGGGTCAAATAGAGCAGGCTGCCCAGGACCATGTCCGGGGAGGTTTTGAGTATCTCTAAAGATGGTCATTCCACAGCTGCTCTGGGCTACTTGTGCCAGTGTTTGATCCCCCCCCCCCCCCCCTGGAACAGGAACTATTTACATTCTCACAGGATGTCCCCGATTACCCATTTCTGTCATTTCTCTTTCTCTTTTCCATCTGTATCGTTGGGCTGGAGG
>JANIJG010022337.1:25355-49411 GCA_024611175.1 Megaceryle torquata
TGGGTGGGTGGGGGGGGGGGGGGGGGGGGGGGGGTGGAAGGTGGGGAGGAGTTGGGATCAGGAGTGACTCAACGTTCCTTTAGACCATTGTAACCTATAACACAGGTCAGAGGATTTTTCCCAGCAGTTTGCACACACAATCCTGGGTCACGGGAGATGCGTGATCGTTTTCTTTAATTTAATTTGGTGTTCTATCCCTTAAACTTAATTACAGTCGCTGGGTGTTTGTTTGCCTGTTAAATTGTAAGACAACGAGATGCTTTCCTACAGTTTATTTCACAAGACTAGATGATGCTTTGGTGCGTGGGCTTCAGAATCTTGAGAGTTTAGGGTGAGATTACCTTAAAACTCTAATCTCTCGCTGATATGTCAAAGTGAATCTGAGAAACATTAAATGCAGTAAAATAATTGATGGAATATTTGAAAATAAAATATTTTTTTCCTTTCTTCTGCCCCTCAGCTGCACTTCCAGCACCCCAGGTTAGGCTATTCATGTATAAAGCTTCCTTCTTTCAGGACTGGCATTTAGTCATATCCTTATATAGGATGTAGGCAAGTTGTGAAGGGGCACGTCAAAAATTGCTGTTCGTCCTAAAGGGTTTGTCCTGCTGGGTCTCGGTGGAGACAGCGCAGAGTATTGCACGGGGGGTGGGGAAGGGCAGTAGGGCTAAGGGACAATGCAGTGCTTGACTTCGTAAAATCTGCTTCTGAATTTTAAAGGGTGAATTTCTGTTTTGTGCTTTGTATTAACAGAGGGTTTGGAATATCTTTTACCTTTTTTTGAGCATTCCTCTGTTTCCTACGTGGTAGAGAAGTGCAGCTTACTAGAAAACAGTCTCATGCAGCGATTGCAGATTTTGGGTCTCACATTACAGGGTAAGGTTCGATTGATTGTAAAATTTACTAAAATATTCAGCATTACTTAGGAGAGCTGCCCATCCACAGATTTCTTAAGCATGGAGATACGTAGTTGGTGGGGTTGTTATTTCTTGTCTCTTACCCTTCCTCCTCCCTTTGGTTTACTAATAACTCTGATTCTCTTGAAAATTTCCTTCCTTCCCCACCTTTCCCACCAACTGCTTTACAGCTGACAAAAATAAGCCATTTCCTAACCTTATCCTCTACCTACAGAGGCCATAAAAACTGCTAATGAAAATGCTGTTGCCTTCTGTTGTGTGATTCTAATAGGAAACGGGTCACTGCAATTTATGGGGTACTTACGCTTTGCGGAACATGATGAATGGCTCACTTCAAATGATGTTTCCTCATTGAGTTCCAAGTATTTATCACCAGGAATGACAGAGCAGGAAGAACGACATTTAAACATGAATTTGATTTTGAAGCTGACACCTTTTCACTACAATGTGAATTCATAGCAATCTAGCATTCTCTGTAGCAGAGGGGCAAAAGCCACAAAGTCAGTTATTTCAATTGCTCTTTGTTGTATATCTCTAACCCACTGTTTGTTACGCTGTTTTGTTTGCTTGCCTGTAGGCAGAGCTTGCTCTGTGGAGAGATTCTCATCACCCTCTGCCTATTTGTTGCCGTGGTCCTGAAACAAGTACACGTGATATTTATGTGTCATTAGTCACTTGGCCTGTGTGTCAAGATCCTTGGGCTATTTATGTTCCATTCATGGAAGAATCTACATGCAGGTAAATTCTGTATGCTATGTAGCAAGTTACTCTGAAATAATCGTAGTTCTGTGGTGATCCTTCGCCGTGTGGCAGTACATGGTGAATCAGAGAATCCCTCTTAAGCTGCTCAGTTTCTGATTGGGCTGATGACAAAGCAGAAGCTGTCCCTTTAGTTTATGTGGTGTCCATATGGTCTTTTTCTCTACATGGTGTAGTGCGAATCACTGGGCAAGACCACCCATGAGCAAGGTAGATCAGGGGCAGAAGCAATCCTTCAAAACATAGTTCCTTTTAAATAGACTACAGTAGAAAATCGAGACATTCCCTTGCCAAGCAGGAGAGCTCATTTCAGTTTAGGATGTTGCCGTTGGGATGCTTGCAAGACTGACTTCAATTTCATTGACTCAACAGTCCTTGAACACTTCAAACTGTTAGAGCTCTGCAGTAAATAAAATTGTTTCACCTTCCTTAAATGTTAGCATTAAAAGTTGTTATTTTCAGAGTCCAGTGTTAAGTAACTTGCACAGATGAGGCTGTGTAGGTTGGACAAAACCAATGTGTTTCAAAGTCACTTTCATAGCTACTACTGCAATTAGGTTTTCTTTGAAATGGATTTAAACTGATTTTTTTTGTTTAATGCACTCTGTGAAGCCCTTGAGGTGAAATGTACCTATTCCAGAGAACTTGCAACAATTTTAGCTTTTGCTATCTACCAGCACAGCTGCCAGTCATTTTCGTGCATTATTTATCTGCTTGGTGAGGTTTGTTGATTATAACTTTGTTCTTTTCTCTCTTATGTGCTTATACATTTTTAAACCATGATGCAAACAATGCAAGTCTGTAGACTTTCAAGTTTGCACTTTCCAATTATTTCTCCTTCTGAAAATCTTTTAAGTAAATCTGTGAACAAACTGTCAGGCCACATACAGATGATGGGTAAAAAATACTTTGTGTTGTCTACTTTTTTGCTCAGCATTATAGAATAGGTCTTCAAATCACTCTAGTGTAAACATGCTGGATGTTGAATGAGAAAAAAAAAAAAAGCTTTGATACCTCTGTGCTCATATTTGTTCTGAACTGGGATTCATATAAAGCACAAATTCCTTCTAAATGAAAAATTACTCATCTGTAAAACCATCACTTCCAACTGTGCTTTCCAAGTTCATATTACTGAGTGTTCACACGCTTAACTTTGCCTGCTTTCTCTCATCCAGCTGCGGTTGCTTTTAAAAGAAATACTCTTGGATTTGTGACACCTCCCATACCAACACCAAAAGATAGTTACCAGCCTTGCCAAACACTGGATTCCCTGTTTAATTCATGTACTGGGGTAGAAGTTGTCCTATAAAGGGTTGTCTGAATTCTCGTCTTGTTCAAGTGGAGCCACCACCCTTAGTGACTTATCCACGATCCCTTTGGAAGGGGGTGTTAACTGGCTGGATGCTGAGCAATAGGTAACGTGGGAAGAACAGCTGCAGCTTTGGATCTGTGTAATATTGGAACGCAATGGATACTTGCAAACATACCCTTGAAAGCCAAAAATATTACCTGACTTGTTAGAAGGCAAGGAATACACTCTCTGTATTTACCTTGGGCACATGTAAGGATATGGGTGGAGGAAGGGAAGGGATTTGGGGTTTGGGGTTTTTTTTGTATTGTACTTCATCTCCATGAAAAACAACCATAATTCATTTTAACATATCTACTTTTCTTTGTAACAGTGTTTGGTGTACATGCTTGAGTGGCAGAGAACAAAATGTGCTTTTTGAAGATAAGAAATGTTCTAAATGCTCATAATGAGAACAACATGAACTGAACAAGCACAAATCATTCAGACACCTCTTTAAATTTCAGATGTTGAATTTAAGTGAAGTAAAACTGGGCTGAGGTAATAATAAAGAAATATACAGAAACTTTTTTTCTCTTTCCTAAATCCATCTTTTTGTAATTTACATTCTTACTGCGCATCAACCAGCGTTGATGGCGGCTCTCGAAGTGCCTGGCCCCAGTCGGAGTGTAATAGTAGTTTGTGATGAACCAGCAAAAACAGCCTCGGCTGACACTGGCAGAGACCTGTCCATTTACAGTCTGGGCTTTTGATGTTTTCGGTGGCAGGGCCAGCATTGAAAATCTCAGGTCTAGAGATCCTGATGTTCTGGGGTAGCTAGACAAGAGTATTCAAACCCCGAAGTCCCAGAGCTGTGATGGGCGCGTTTCTAAATCTGGGACAGCGTTGGCTTTGAATAGTGAGTGTTGCTGGAAGATCCGTCAGCCAGGAAACTTCAGAACAAGTGCAATTGCAGAAAAATTGCCAGAACTTAAATGAAATTAAAATTGCCACATGAGTGTTCAAACCTATTTCACTATTTGCCTCTTTATTATTAAATATTACCTGTTTATTACTCTTTATTACATTGTTATATGTGAACATAAGACCTGATTATGGAAGACCTGGTGTAGGTCCACAAAATGTTTTTGTGATGCTACTCCATTCTTCCGCTACCTTTGCAGTAACATCTGACAGAGCTTTGTGGAACTGTAGACCTCACTGGAAAATGTCTCCCAGAATTATTAGAATTCTATATGACTAGGAGTAGTGGAAAAATTCGTATGGGAGCTTTGGATATGAGGGACCCTTTATTCAAATTTATGCTAATCATCTTAAATCGGTAGTTTGTAGAGAACTTTTAAGAGGCATTTGTATTGTTTTGCTGTTTGTGCTTTAGAGGATAGAAGAGAGAGACTCGAAATTGAGAGGAATCAAGTTTTCATCATCAGTAATTCTCCTGTGGGTGTGGTGGTGTTGTGTGGTTTGTTTTCTTTTGTGAGGAGATAAATTAAATGGGTGATGTACCAAGGCTGTGTTATCTCTAAATACCATTATACTGTACTACTGGTCACGGCTGAAAGTCTTATGTACTGTAGTCGGGAAAGTGGTGTGTTTGGTTTTGGTTTGGTTGGGTTTTTTTCAATGAAGGAGGTTTCTGTTGTAAATGAGAATTGCTTATTGCTCCGAGTTCCAGAAAGGCAGATTTCACTGATCCATGCTAGCAGTGTAGCACCATGCTCCACTGAGCTTCCTTTTGCAGGTGCCAAGTTGCGCATCGCAGAAGGTGCAGCGGTGTCCTGTGTCTGTAAGCACAGGCAGAGGACCTGCAGTAGAGTGCTACCCTCCAGCTTGTTCCTCGCTACCCACGGCCGTTGCATACTGAATAAAGCTGGTTTATGTACTGCACTTCTATCTGCTTATCTTACGCCTTGTGTTTCTTGGTTGGTTTTTTGCTGTATCTGCAGTAAGTGTTAGTTGTTTGTTTAGTAACTTTTAGTTTCCCAAGGATTTTTTGTGGAAAGGAAAAACTTCTGGCATGTTTTTTATTATTATTATTAATTTTATTTTTTTAATCATAATTAAAAGGCAAAGAAAAAAAGTTGCACAAAGTTCCCAAAAAAGCAAACTAACAACTATTTGCATGATAAACATTGGAAAGATGTGACTCTTATTTCTGAACATCAGAAATGTCATCAGAAACTCTCTAAAATTCATTGCTTGAATAAAGTTCATAGCAGCTTGTTGTTCATCAGTGTAGTGATGGGAAGTCCCTTCATTTGTTTTAAGAAGGGAAACTATTTATAGTGTCCTACAAACAACTGACTGGTGAACATCCCCACGCCCCCAAGAGTCAGTGTAAGAGGAGACATCATTCAAAATATTCTTTTTCAGTACTCTAAAGTGTCATGCAGCTTTGGGCTGAAGTTTCTCTGCTGTGGTCAGCTTTCCCTTTAATGCTCTTCCAGAGACTGACCTCCAGCTGTAGCTCCTGGTGGAAATAGGACAACACCTCTCTCTATCTGCTACTCAGGCGTCAGGAGGGGAAGAATCCCTTGATCTGGTTAAAACTTGACATGATGCTGTAAATAATGACTTAGAACCTTAAGCAAGCCAGAAAGCACGAGTGGAGGTGGTTAGTACAGAGGGAAGCAAATTGTCTCTCTGTAGGGTTTGGTTTTTTTCTTCCCTGGAATTCTTTCATTGCCCAGCTGCCTTTTGCTCTCCTCTCGCGTGCTGTCATATATGAAGAAAATACTTCAGTGCATTCTATGGAGATACTCTGTTTGGTCCTGACCAGGCTGGCTGGGCAGACAGGGGTACAGCTACTGGGGTGGCATTCAGCTGCAGCTCCTTTCTTTGGCTGGTCTAAGCAATAGGGGAGCGCTGCTGCAGTAGAGGGCTACTGTTTTGCTGGACTGTGCCTTGTAAACATCTCCGGCTGGTAGCAGCTGTCATTCATTCGTGCTGTCATGGGGCGTAGGCACACCTCATGCCATACCTGGACACTTCTGCTGATGAAAAATGGTTGGGCTGGGCCAGGCTGGGCCTGGGCTTGGCCTGAAGAAGCCTCACTGCTTCTGAGCCAGCGTAGGCTGGGATCACTGACATTAACCTTCTGACATATTTTCTAGCAGAAGGATCAGATTAGCAAATCTTCCACTCACAGTGCAATACTTCTCTATCTGTCCCTGAGATGAAATTTGAATCAAATTTCATGGCTTTTTATCTATAAGCTGAATGGGGTTCATCTTTCCAGAGAGAATCCTCGTTTCTAGTGAAGAGTACCTTGCATCCAGAGTCTGCTGGGTGATGACTAAGTGCCCAAGAGGTACTTAGAAGGGAGAGGCGAATGTTATTGTGGTAGCTATTGCCAGCAAAAGCCATCCCCAGCTTTGTGCCCCATGAATTCGCTCTAAATGAGTGTGCACACACCAACAGTCTTCTGTTTAATGTATACGGGGGAAACCATCACTAACAAATGCACTGCCCTCTTTTAGAGTAGCAGTTTACTGTAAGGAAATTAATGTCTTCATCCTTCCTACCACCAAACAGAAGAAGTATGAGCAGAGTATTTCTTGTCAGTGTCTCTTCTGCAGCGCCGTGCAAAGGTGCCCTAGAGTGACTGTTCAGAGAAAGCTCGCGCTTCAAAATCCACCGGCCCCCGGCAGCAAGAAGCTCCACGTGAGCTGTCCTGCCCCCTGCTCGGAACGCGCTGCGGCGGAGCTGGGCAGGTGGGTGGGCTCTTCCCCATTCTCGAGCTGCCTACCTGTGGGTAGTTTTGCTCTGTGTGCGCTGGAAGATGCGGCCGAGTTCGGGCTGTACATCAGCCGAGTGCTGTGTAAACGAGAGAAAGGGTTTCGAAGGCACACCTTCTCCAGAGCTGCTGCAGGTCTCAGTGCTCTCCCATTCCACCGCCGGTCGGGAGCTGTTCCTTTGCTTTCAGGTGGGTAATGCAAAATGCAGCAGTCAGGTGCTGAGATTTGCATGGTTTGGGCTTCGCAAAGAGGAGGAGAATCCAGACCTGGCAGATGAACAGTGCTAGCGATTCTTGTGTAGCTGAAGGCTTGCTGGAAATCATTTGTAGGCTTCCAGGCATCTTGAATGCACTTGTCTAGTTCCTGTGGCCCAGTAACGCTATATTGTGACAGCAAGCACTTGATAAATACTTGCCACCAACTTGACAACACAGAGAGGGGGTGCTTAGCTGAGGAGGAGAGAGTTTTTATGGACAGAAAGCTGTGTGATCTCCTCTACTCCAGGGAGCTTCTCTCTGGCTGGCCTGGGCATTTGCAAGGTCACAGCTTACTGTTTATTGTTCTGCTTCTTTTTTTCCTTCCCCTAGTTTTGACTCAGCATTCCCAGTCATAAGAAAATGTCATGCCAACAGTGTGGGACTGCAATCCAGAAAAAAGTGCCATTATTTCTGACAGCAAACAAGGTGGTTTGGGTATGAAGACCGGCAGATTTTTAATAGCCCATGCTAAAGGAGAGGGGAAGAAATGAGGAGGCAATCTTGCATTTATTTTTACATCCATAGACCAAGATCTGCATTAGGGGTGCTTGATATTGGGATTAGAGAATAAACTCAGATTTTGCAGCCTGATATTCCCATATCCCTTCTGCTTCCCATATCCTTGTGTTCCACAGCCCTTTGTTCACGCTCACCTTTTCTCCGGGCTCAGATCGCTCAGCCTTGCCATCCTGTGTCTAGTCAACCCAAATCTAGCCCCTCTCAGCTTGGAAAGTCCCCTTTCTTCTTTATCAAAATGCAGCAGAGACCCTCTTCTCCCACCTCTGCCCCTTTTGCCTTCCAGCTGGCATCCTCTCTGCATTTAGCCACAGGTCTTTGCTTGCCGATGGTCTGGTCACCTATGCATGCCTCATCCATTGTGTTGGCTTAAGTGCCAATGGTTCTTCTGTCAGTTCCTGCAGCTGGCTTGGAAAACTCCCCGAGGAAACACAGGAGGCTTTTCCCATTGCTGCCTTAACATCTGCAAGCAGAAAATGCCAAGAAACAGGGAGATCTTTCTCCAAGTTGTGGCCTACAGTCGTCTTTGCAGAAAGAACATGTGGTGTTTTACTCTTGCTCTGACATAAACAATATTTAACTTATAGACAGCTCCAACCTGGTTGGTGTCCCTTGACGTTTCAGGCGGTTTATGGAAAGAGCACTATGTTCCCTTTTTGAACAGCTAATTTTACTAATTTGATTTTGTACAACATAGAGACCATAGAGATGTCTGGGTTGGAAGGGACCTCTAGAGGTCATCCATTCCAACCTCCCTGCTGAGAGCAGGGACATTTCCAATAAGAACAGGTTGCTCAGAGCTTCATCAAGCCCCACCTTGAATGTCTCCAGGGCTGGGGCCTCAACCACCTCTCTGGGCAACCTGTTCCAGTGTCCACCACCCTCACGGTAAAGAATATCTTCCTTACATCTAAAAGTAATACTGTTAGATTTTCTGGTGTAACTGAAGGAAAGAAGACTTCTTGGAGAAGTGGTCTGGGCCATCTGGCACAGACAGTTATTTTTATGGAGGGGTAAGTCCTGGACAGTCAAGGTCAGAGTGCCAGAGCTGAACTGAGTTGCTGAGTGACTTGAAGCTGCCTTTCTTGGCAGCCTCGGTAAGAGAACACAGACGCTCATATCTTCTTGCCTTGGTTGTTACACTGAGGAGACAGAGACCTGTACAGGTAGTGGCCTGAATTATATTGAAATTGGCCACTGAGAACTGAGTCAGACTTGCCCTGGCTGGGAGCAGTTCCCAGGCTGCCATGCCCTGATCCGCTCTGACCTGGACTGGTTTCCTTCGTGACCACAAATTAAAGGATTAGAGCTTTAAAAGGAGTGATTAACACAATATTCACTCTCTCTGTCGGTGCAGAAAAGAATTAAATGAACGTATAATTGTGCCCAAATCTTTTTCTTAACTTTTTCTTTTGGGAAGGTGAGGGAGATAGATGGAGGGAACTACAAGGCAGATCTAAATACATATAATGTATATAATAAAAATAGGTATCTAGATATGAAACCAGCAATTTGCATACTAAGTCCCTGTTTTTGAGAAGTGTGCAGAATCTTCTTTACATCAGGACATCTGTACTTTGGTTACACTGACTCAGTAACCTCAAAGTCATCACTAGGGCGGAGTTTGGTGTGGTTTGTGGTATATAGTAGCCTCCTCTCAGAATGCATTTTATGTTTTCCCCTAAAAAACTGAAATTCCTCACGGTCTTCACAGATAAATATGTAAGAACTTGGGGGAGGGAAGAGGAGGAAATTTCAACTGCGTTACAAGAAAAAATGATTTTATTTTGCTTAATTAGGAATGCCTAGCAGGCTCATGGTTGGGAGAGAAGGAGAGGAGACCTGGGTGTGTGATCCTGCTCACAAGGGAGAGTGAAGATAGAAGCAACCATAATTCAGCTCGGAAAGCACAGTATGTGCAAAACTTTTTCCTCTAAAATCTGTGCTCTTTCGATGTGCAGCAGCGCTCACTCTGTCTCTCCAGTTTGTCTAGGTTTTTAATCAGATCAGTGTAATTAACTAACTTTACTTATTAGCTTGAGCTTACTCGAGTGGTACAATGGTTGAATTGGTTGCCATTATATTTGTTTAACTGCTGTAAAGTAAGTTTCTAACAATAGGTTCCTACACTTAAATAGCACTGTGGAGCACTGGTGCCCTATCAGTCAGTCAGACCTTTCCCTCCTGCTGTCTGCTCTGATAGACAGTTCTGCTGATGGGGGGACTCTGGGAGAAGAGATCAGGAAGAAGGGATGATGGATAAAGACCATCTCCTGTCTTGGAAGGAAATCAGAAAAATCCTTTCTTTGATGATCAACGAGCTGCTTTGTCAAGGTGTCAGAAGATTAATTATGCTCACGTGACAGCAACTGCTTCCCCTTGGGTTTGGTGTGATGGGGTGGGAATTCCTGGCAACTGTGGCAGAGAATTGCAGAGGAAGAGGCTTAAGAGCTTTCAATCCCCTAACATCACCATTCCATAAGCGTTTGTAAAGCTCTTAGGCACACGCCCATGATCATGTGAAGTTCTGCCAGGAACTGATTAATCCAAGTATCTGTTTCCAGTGCAGTATGGTCTTGATCTCACCAAACTTTCGGTGCCAGCCACCGTTAAGGGCTCTCAGCAGTTTGGGTAGTTAGGGTGTATAAAGATCACACGTTCGGTGAAGAGGGAAGCAGAAAACCTTTCCCTAGCCGTGACCGTGGAACCATGTAACTATTCATTAGTGCTTGAAGTTTATAAATCAGTACAAGGGAAAAACTCTGGTAAGTCTGGAGTACGTAGAGCGTGTGTTTATTGGAGCTGAGCAACTCTGTTTAAGACTTTGTTTTATCCATCCTTCTGAACTTCTTTGAATAAAGTAAGTGTGAAATACAGCAAGAAATGAGTTACCTTACATTTTCAATTAATCTTCGGGGGAATAAATAAAATATGCTAATTGAATTCTGAACAGAATAGGTTTAGGTAAAGAAGAAAAGGGGTTTTGGTTTTTTTTGGTTTTGTTTTGTTTTGTTTTTTTTTCTTAAGAAAAAGACCACTTGAAAGATGAGGGCATTTTGACTATGTCACTTGATAGATTAAGGGAGTCTTTTCAAAAGCTCTTTCTCTTGCACGAACTCCTGTCGGTAAAAGGACTCCTTCCATTTGGCATGATCTCTGACTTTGCTCCATGCTCAGATGGAGACCATATTTTGTAATCTGATGGTTTGGATATAATATTGTGAGGGGGTTTTTGTGAAAGAGTGGAGTCTTGAATTAATAAAAGGGAATTGGAGAGTTGAAGAGCCACAGCGCTTGTTTAGTTTGGTCTCTTTGAAACATTTCTTTTCTGGAATGAATGTTAGCAATGCTAAACTACAAACAGTGGTGGAGTTTTGGGGTTTTTATGGTCCTTCTGTGCAGCTTTCCTTCAGAGCAGTATCACTTTAAGGTGTGTTGAACTCTCCTGTGCTACAGCTGAAATGGTAACAAACCCAGACATTCTAAACATGGATGTGTCTGACCTTGAAACGCTGCTGATAAAAGCTAATGCTGTTAAATTGCATGCCAAATTAACACTCATTTCCAAATGCTTTGTGCATGCGTTTCTGGTAGGATAGGCTTTCATCCTCCCAAGCAACGCTTCTTTTACAGTCAAGTTATTTTTTTACTGAAGAAAAATGAAGGAACAAATTTGAATGCCTGATTTCAGCAGTAGTGAAATGTTTTCTTTAACATCCTTCTACCGCGGTGCTGCGGCTGTTGTATCGATGCCTGAGATGATGCAGTGGTTTTGTGTATGGGTAATACTGATTTTCAGCTTAAAATTTTTATTTTAATATGTGTAAACCTTACCAGGGTTTGCATGTTCGTGTGAGAAAAGCATAGGAAGCTGGATAATGGAGTGGACAAGGAATAACTTTCTGAAGCAGTTGTGTTTTTTCTTAAGTCTTATTGAGGCTTAGTGTCAGTAAAGATGGGGTTTAATCTAAGGCAAGAGGAAGAAAAATGTTACTTGCCTCACAAATATTTTTTTCTTGAAATATCCAGGTTCGTGTTATTTTATCAGTTGTCCATTTTGGAGCACGCTTGTTACTGGTTTGTGCTCTTTTTTAGTTCACAAGTTCTGTTGCAGCAGCATCTGCCTGCACAGTCTAGGAGTTTGTCATTTACATCTTCTGAGAAGTACAGACTTGCAGTGGATTTAACAGGCTACAACCACGTGCCTTTCTGGACCTGTGTAACTTGGGTGTTGTAAAGTCCCACAGAAGTCAGCCTGCAGGCGTGAGCAGAAACTGCTCGCGCACAGACAGTGGCTTTGACTTGCTCTTGTCTACAGAGGACTGCAAGTGTGTTAAGCTTAAAATGAAAGTGCATCACTTTATGCTCTGGCAGATGCACTGTCAGCGTAAGTTCATTGGGAAGGGACGTTACTCTTCTGTGAGCTTTGGTGGGAAGTGCTTGCAGTCTATAAAGTGGGTCATCAGTCTCCCTGGGCTGGAGCTGAAATCTCAGCTGGTGTCTCTGACATCCTCAGGGCTGTTTAGCTCCCAGACCTTCCTCCCTCCTGCATCCCTTCCCTCACACTGGGCCTGGGCCACCTCTGTCACCTGGAGCCATCCCTGGGCCAGGGCTGTGTCCTGTGTGTCCCTCCTGCGTAACCTCTCTGACCTGGAGGTTTCTCTCTTTCATTCAGCAGGGGTACATCACTGTCCAGACTGCTGCTGCCCACCTCCACTGTGTCAAGACCACCTTCACTGACCTGGACAAATGCAGCCTTGTGTCTGCTCCGTGTGAAAATTGTTTTCTGAGCTTCACCTTGATTGTGTTACCTTTCTTTTTGTATTCCCTTGCCAGGGTTTTCTTGTCTTTATAGCATTGAAACTAAGCTCTTCATCTTCTCTTTGAAGGCCTTCAAAGCCCTGAGGGTGTTTTGTTTTGTTTTTTTTTCCTCTCTCCATTATCTGCCCCTTCTGTCTCCTTGTTACTGAGATGTTGGCCATGGGACCCTTTCAGCCCCTGGTGCCTAATGGGGCAGATGCAGGTGACCTTGATCCAGGGCCAGGCCAGCGCTGGTGAGCCCTGCTAGGTAGCCTTGAATGCCTGAATGTCTCTGCCCTCTGGTCCCCCTTGAATGTCTCTGCCCTCTAGTCCCACTCTCCAGAGTCAGGTTTTTCTGCTACCTCATGTGTTCCAGTGCACGCTACCGTGAGCACATGGGGTAACTGTGTCCCCTTGTGCACCACGCTGTCTCCTGTTGATGCTTTGGAGAGGAGCCAACCCGTAGGTCAGGTGGCATTTTCCCTAGCGTATATACCGCCAACTCCAAGGTGACACGGAGCGTTGAAAAAGAATACTGTGCTTTATGTACACGTTTGGTACAGGCATTTAGCCATTTTAGAGGCTCAGGGGAGTGAGGAGGCATGAAGAGTTGGCAGTGAACGAGTTCAGAGTGAGAACACTGGATTTTTCAAAGGCTTTGTTTTGTTTGTTTGTGTGCTTGTTGCTTGTGAGTATTTCAAGCAGCAGCCTCTTTCCACTCTAAAGACAAGAAAAATACAATAAATACAAGTTACTTGAGCACAGTCAACCTTGGCGCACAGCTGCTACTTTGTGCAAGCCGACATCAGCCTGCTAGGAAGGACCCTGGGTTTGCCTCCAGCAAAATCCAGAGGCAGGTTTCCCAGCTTGTGCCTGGGGATGGGGATCGGCCGTGGCGTGAGCGGGGCGAGGCCCTCCCGCCAGATGCGGCTGGAGGGGAGCGGGGCGCTGGTGGCAGCGCTCAAGTGCTGCTTGGAAGGGGCGTCTGGAGGTCGAGTCCAGCTCCTGGTCTTGACAGGGCTGTTGCCAGTACTTGGGTTAGAATACCTGTTTAGAGCAGGAAGAAAAAGGCGACAGGGTATAACCTGGGTAATAACCAAAGATATCATTGTTTTATAACTGAAATGCTCGTAGCAAGAGGAAAAGATGAAAGTTTTGTCGTTGCCACTTTTTAGCAGCATTTATCTGAGAATTTAAGAGAAAATTAAGTCTGCTGAAGTGACCTGCTTTTCCATCTCTCCCTGGCTGTTGAAATGCCCCGAGCCATCTACACAAACACCCAAATAATGAAAAATCTCAGTGTGCATGCTCCAAGGGATAGTTAAATATCACTGAAAAGAAGCTCTCATTGCTGCTGTTATGTTAGAGAGCAGCGGTTCCGAAGGAAAATTGATTTATTTTTTTTTCCATTTTAATAACTTCAAAATTATCTTCATCTATCCACAAGGAAAATGTGATAACTCCTGAATAACTAACAGGAAGCTTTAGGAAGCCAGGAATACCTTTGTCCTCTACATCTGCACGCGGTTTCCTGTGGTAGTTTTTTGCTGAAACTTAAAAATAATATTTAGAAAGAGATGAAGTATCTGACCTTAAGTCCTGCACTTGTCTGTGGAAATACAGGGTGATCGAAGATGATGTTTCTTTACTTTAAAATAAGGGTGTATAACAGATAAAATGTGAGCTTCATAAGAGGCTGTTCTGCAAAGGCAGTGAACTTGAGAAAAATGGGCAATTCAACAGATTTTTTTTTTTCCCGTTAGCCTTCCTTTTAGCACAAAGTGTTCTTGTTACACTTGCCGACCCAGTTGTTTCACTGTTATTTCAGAGTGTACTTATGTTCTCTTTGATTTTTTTCATTCTATACCCTTAGAGAAGGAGTGATGCGCAGCAGTCGCCTGAAACCTGATGGTAGATCAGTCCCATCTCTGCTTTCCTAAATGAGACTCTTTCCACGTAATCCTAGTTCCCGTGGCTTTTGAAAAAGGAGAGCAGTATTTTCCTGTGTTGGCAGATGAACGGCTGTGAATGTCACCTTGCAATAAACTCAGCGTTTCGGTGCTGTCCCTGTTGGGTCTTTTGCATTTGTGGGGGAGGAATCCCTGCTCACCGGGTTGTTTTCTGTGCAAACACTGGGAGAATGCTGGGACCAACAAGGTTGAGCTGACCTTATGTGCTGGCCTGTTTCCTGCTGCTGACTGTCATGTTTCAAAGGTTAAACTAACTGTGGATGAAATGTAATCAGTAGTGCGCTGGATCCTCTCCAGATCACACTGGAGGAGGGCAATAGTCAGCATTGTTAGCCTTGGGAGAGCAAGAGACAGAGGTCATTACCTGTGTGTGTCTGAGCATGAGGAGCCAGCCCTTTCCCGCTACCTCCCACGGAGGTTTATTTAAACCTTATCTGGGATTGCTATCCTGCTGGACCCCCTTTCTTTTGTAAAAACGGCTGTTTGTTCTTCCTGCGCTGTCCCGTCCGTCCTCCTGGCGATTTCTCCGAGTTGCCAAAAGATGTCAAACCCTGTCATTATACGGGGTCTGGGTCGATACTTGGGGAAGCAGAAGAGGCTGGAAGAAAGAGTTGCTGTGGCTTTAGCCATAAACGGGCCAGGGTAAACCAGACAGTCCTCCCGCAACAGAGACGTACAGCCGCACATCAGCAGAGGAAAGGGGATCTTGTAACATTTCCTTCCTTCGCTAGTGAGCAACTAGGAAAAGAATGGGTACAGTAGGATGCTGGCAAGGGACAGAGAGCAAGTGTGGCAGGAGGAGGTGAAACAGAAGCAGCAAAGCAAAGATACCATCTCTGAGAAGTGATTTCCTGTTTCTTTCTATACTCAACCACTCGTTTTCCTCGACTCCGTCTCTCATTTGTGCAGTACTTTCAGTCCTCTGCTTTCAGATCTGCAGCAGGAGTCTGCTCCCAGCATCAGATAAAAAGGATTTCTGGAAGGCACCAGAAGTGTGTAGCACGTGATGGGGTAGCGCTGCTTATTGTCACGGCAGGGATTTCAAGGGTGTGGGGTGGTGGAGCCAGTATTTTTTTTTTCTGCCTATTTAGCTTTTTACACAACCCGTCCTCTGAACCTGCCTGTAAAGTAACAATAGACTTAAGTGGGGAACAAAAAATTGTCTTCCTTTTGAATTCCGTGGAAAGGCTCCTACTCAGTCAAGCATGCTGCTTTCTGCATAGATCAGTGTGTAGGTGTGGCCTTGAAAACCAGCACACAGCAGCAATGGAGACTCTTCCCTGGAAAGCAGAGGGAGGCAGATGGGGGACGTCCATTTCAGAGCCAGACTTGGTAGACCCGTAGGGAGGATTAGATTCTTTTAATCTGTATACGCTCCTAATTGCTAGAATTAAGAGCTGCCAATAGGAATGCCTTTTCTTCACCAGGATGTCTCTGTATGGGTTGTTCAGTTTATACATTTTGTGGTTGTTTCTAAAGAAGCCCTGAGAAGAACAGAGGTCTGTGTCAGTTTATAGGAGGGTCGGGTCTGTCCTGAGGAGCTCAGTGTAAGTTGGTTGTGATGCTGGGAGAAGAAAATGCCATTGTCATCCTTAGGCCACCTTTACCAGACACTCTCAGGACCATAATCCCTGCGAGAGCTCCTGATCAGTGTTTCCATCTGTTGCCTAGCTCCTGTACTTCAAGAGTAGAATGATCTTTGCCTTAGTCCTGAGTCTTCATGAGATCTCCACTGTGCGTGAGAGAACAAGGTATTCTCTTGCCCTTTACTTTTCCTAAGGAATTCCTGTTTCTGAAAGGCCTTTTCTTTCCTTGAGGAATTGTTTTTTCTTTCTCTCCATGCCAGAGCACTGGAGATGTGGACTAAAAGCACTAACAACTGTCTTGCCTTTGCAAAACCTGAGTAGTAGTCTTTCCCAGCCCCCTGTCTTTCGCCCGGCACTTTGTCTACACTACCTTGCTTTTGAGTTTTTCCAAGAGCTGCTTGGTTTCTCCACCGACCTTAGGGTAAAATGCTTCAATATCCATTTTCATAAATGCTCCTGACTTTAAGCATGCCAAGCAGTGTCTGGATTAGGTGTAATTTCTGCATGAATGATTTCTGCCCTACTGGGTTAACTAGTCTAATGTCTGGTATTTGTGGCCCAAAATTTAGCTCACCTATATCAGCTCAGGGAGCTCTGTGAGCATTGTGGAAGTCTTTATTTAGAGGGCTCTTCAACAAAAGGAATTCTAATGCGAGAGAGGATGCAGACCCAAGCTGCAGTCATAGAGGAAGATCAGCATGAGTAGTGAAGATGCCCTGATCTGTTTGTGGTTTTCCTGTCAGGTCTATAAGGAGCCCATCAGTTTTCCAGGGTATGTGGGGGTCTTCACTGCAGGGACCTTCTGCCAGCTCTTGCTGAGTGACCTTGGGAACAAGGAACCAGTTTCCTCCACCTCCTGGGTGTTCAGTCAGCTGCCCAGAACTGGGTCCATGGCAATCCCTGCTGAGCGAAGACTTGTGAGTCAGGTACTTGTCCCTGTTTAAAAATAACTGGAATTCCTCAAAGAGATAAAGGCTTGAGCATTTTTAAGAAGGTCTGGTCACACTGAATCTTTCTGCACAAGCAACAGCAGTTGAGCAGCAGGTCCTGGCAGAGTTTCTGTTTTGCTGGAATATCTCAGTGATGAGGGAACCCCTGGCAACACTACCTGAAATAGCCTTGCTTGGAAAGCCCCTTGTAACTGAAATCTGGGGCCTGCTCGGATAAATATTTGAAGATTTTTTTAATATTCTGAGTTAATCAGTCTGCCCTTTTTTTTTTAGAGAGGTCTCACGTTTTGATTAGAAGAATACTATGACAGATCATTCGTGGTAAGGTGCTGCCCATGCCAACTGCTTTGAAGTGGATCATTTTTGTGATTCTAGCTGCATCCATCTTCAGACTGGCTGATGACTAAATACAAACGGTTGAGTGCTTCTCTGAATGATGATAGGCTCAATCTTGGAACTCCAATTTATTTTTCCTTCTCCTCACTTCAAGGGTTCAAGATGAGCATGATGTCCAACAGCATCTTGTGCTCCCCCTTCATGTAGATTTACATAGCACACGTGTGTGCATGTTATGGTCACAAGTCATTTTTCTTCTTAAAATCTGCTTCTTTCTTGGCTGTGTTCCTTACACATTTCACTGCATTTTCCCTCTGTGAATTTATGAAGCCATTTTTGTGCCAGAGTGCTACTTTCGATAAACTGATACCTTTAAAAGAACAGTAATAGAAGAGGGGCATCTACTCTGTCTGTCTTTTGTCCATCTACCTGCTTCCTCTCCCAGGTCATGTATGCAGCAAAAATACTGGGAGCAGCATGGACACCATAGTGATACTGCAGTGCAGAATGGCTTGGAACCCAGGGTAAAACACACGTGCACCATATCTACTCTACATCTTGGTTGGTCCCGATGTCAGTGTGCTGGTGCAGATGTCCTCAGAGGATGTCCATTGTTTATATCTATACGGCTCCCTATTTTGACAGAGTCACCAGGTAGCAGAGGATGTTTGAAGAACTTTTTATGGCAAGCCTTTCACAGAGCCTTGATAGCAGGATTTCCATGTCGGTGCCTGCCTTGTATTTGTATCCGAACACAGCTGTAGGTTGTCCTTTCAGACTCTGCTGAGGTGTATTTCTGGGTATTTTTTTCTCTTGCCGAGAAGAATCAGTTAGCTGATGCAGAGGCTTGGGAAAGCCTGTCCCTCCTTGAAGCTAACAGGTTTAGTTACCATGGGTGTACAAAAACTGTGTAAGAAAAGTTGTGTTAAAGGAGGGTCTGTTTCCTCATCGTCCGTCAGGTTTATGTATTTTGTGCTAGCAGGAGGAGATGCGAAGAGCACAGCGAGCAAGCTGAAATGTTCTCTGTGTGCCACAGTGTCCCTCAGGTATTTCTTATAGCTCATGGATATCTCTTAGCAGGGCAATTTACTGTCTTGTGAAGAAAGAAAAAGACCTGTTTTGGTATGAAGTATATAGAATTCTTTATTGTATAAAACAAAACTGTGGCAAGCTTTCCAATTTTAGCCCAGAAGTTTTGACTTCTCTCTCTCTACATATTCTTAGGGACTTCCGCGTGTCAATGTTGCAATCTGGTCCTTGTGATTAAAGCACAGCTGGGCTTGCTTCAGCATAAAAATCCTTTGTTAAGCTTCTGGAAAGGGATCTAACTCCTGGGTAGAGAGTGAGGGAGTGAGACACACACGGGAGGAGATGGAGACTGGGGAGAGAGGAGATGAAGACGACTGGGGAGAGAGGGCAACACTTCTGGTGTAATTACATGAGAATATTTGCAGTTTGTGTATTCTCTGCTTAAGACCCTTAAGTACAGATAAAACTAATAAATGTGCTTCTCAAGATATCTGTTAAGTCTTCTAACTGAAATCTGTACGAGGGATTTAAAAATCACTATTAGTCCTTTAAAATGACATGAAGATTCAAAAGCAGAGAGGCCAGTTTGCCACTTTAAATAAATTCTGCTGCAGTCAGGATGTATTATTTCATGAACTTGTCCAAGACACTGTCACAGCTTCATTGCTTCAAATGCTTCTTCAGATAGGAGCAGTTCTTACAGCTACACAGTAAACTCAAGATGACTTAATGGAAATGATTTTTTCGTGTGTCAAAATGACCCCTTTGTTTCTCATTTTACTCTTTTGTTGCCTGCAGCTAATCTGCTTTTTGGGTTATCAGATCCAAGCATCTTACAATGCTGACTCTAGCAGCGGGCATTCAGCTGGAATGCTGCCTTTTGTTTACTGGTTTCACCAGGCCTCCAGTGCTTTCTTTGGTCATCTGGTGGCTCCACTAATGTGATTTGCACTCTCAGGCTCTGCAGGTAGTCATGGGCTTTTATAAGAAAATTAGAGGAAAGCCTGCCACCCTGGTTGCTAATGAATGCAGAGGGTATTTCTTGTTTGTGTTTTGTTTTTCCAGCTTTTTTATTATTCTTTTTTTTCTGGAAAGCAGACCACAATCTGTTTCCGGTTTTATAGATTTTTTTACAATTATTTTTATTTATTTATTTTTTAAAATCTCCACTCTGCTCAGCCTTCAGTTCCTAAAGTCTCTTTACCTGGCTGCAGTGAGGTTCATTTTGCTTTACATGGAAGTACCAAACATTGATCACAATGTGCATTTGGGACTTTCTCAGGATTTGTAAATAAATACAGAAAAATAGATGACTACACAATTACTCAAAACTTCTTTATTGCAGTCAAGAATACACAAAAATTGAGTTGTTTGTGGTGCTACTGGACGTAGTAAGTTCCACCTTTGAAACTTCTTTCTATTAAAGTAGGAAATGTTGGCATGTGGAGGGAAGTTGAACTGTTTTGCTAATGTGGCTGTGGCTGGAATCGTTCATTTTGCAAGCACACCAGGAGCAGATGCAAGTTGAGAAACACACTTAGAGCAGCCTAATAATTTTGAGCCGGGGAAGGACAGAGTCAAGTAAATGCTCCATTATAGTTCTTGCAAAGCATCTGCAGTTATACTGGAGATTTTTTTTTTAATATGAAAATAGTACAATCAAAAGAGAATACATGCTCAAAACATCTGCTCTTTCTAAACTCTCTGAGCCTCTGAGGAGCTGAGTAGAATGCCAGGTGCTGAGTAAGACACCATCCCTTCTTATATCCACAGCCTCTTAGTTAAGTGTCCTTGTGGATTTGAGTGGGGACTAGTAGAGTGATTAGGGTGTTTTGGTTTGGGTTTTTTTTCCTGAGTTGCGTTAGGGCTGGTTTTTCGTTTGCACAAAAACAAGCACAATGTCAATGTTTTTAAAGCTTCCCGTTAGGCTAATTAAGACTCAGCCTACAGTGGCAGGATCTGCATATTTTTTTTATTTTCCTGAAATATTTTTCATTCATTTCTGTTGCTTTAGAATGGAAGATACCAAATCTGTGATAAAAGCAAAATCTGAAAAGGACTTTGGAAATAAACGGGCCCTTTCCATACGAAAATAGATAATATTGAATCTGTTCTTACTGTTATTTACCTTGAGAGCAAGTCTATCTGTTTATCCAACTCTGAAGAATTTAGACTGATAAGAGTTGTGTCACTGATAGGTGGTTTAAAGGGTCGCTTCTTAAGAGCAGAAAAAAGCTTTAGAGAAGCTAAAGCACATAGGCATGTTTCAGTGCCCTCGCTTTGAGGTGATGTTGATGCTGGGGGATTCATCTGTAACGTTTGGAGAAGGTGTAGGTTTCATTTATATATGTCTGTGTTTATATTTTTAACACATTAACTGAGTATCAGAGCATTAATTTCACCTTAACTGGATCTCAGAGCATTAATTTCTGTTCAGTAAAGCTGTTGAATTGGTGTTTCTACTTGAGGAAAAAATCATGCAGAAATTCAGGTGCAGGGTTTTTAATAGTGGACTTATAAAGCAAGAGTATATTGATTGAGTTTTACTAGGCTGACAGCAGCACTGAAGGTCTTTGTGACCTAGAAGTTTGTGACCCATGAAATCTCCATTTTCCTTCTATTGGTAATGTTTCTTGAGGTACAGAAGACTGAAAAACGCATCCTGTGTGACCTAACATATTGATTATCTACAAACGGAAAATTATTGCGGGCTTATTGCAAAAAATGTGTCTGATCCTACTGAACACAGGGGATAGGCTTAAACTATATTCTTAAACAAATGTTCCCTCAGCACAAATTCGCTAAGGGGACAGCTGATATATATATAAGCTGATATATAGATGTCATATATATGTATAAATAAGATCTATGTTTTCTTTAAAATGCTGATTTCAGATGTTTGGCTGGTTTTTTTAGCTGATTCAGCTTCATCAGCTCAGACACCCCTGAGCAGAAATCAGAATATTGCTTTATAAATGGTACTTGTGTCTACTCGAAGGAGGTAATGACGGCGAGGAATCGGGCAGAGCTATTTCTAAAAAATTGCAACTATTCAAGAATACTGAAAACAAGCCTGTTAACATCCCCCCCCCTCCCCCAGCAGGCAGACTTTACAGCTCTGTCCAGAGCACAGAAGGAAGATAAATCATGGCCATCCCCCTCTCATTTCTGAAATGATTCAACCCTGGGGTTTAGCTGAAGGACTTAAGGAGTTTTTGAAGTGCAAATAGACTGGTGAAGGGTAAACCTTTTCAGAGTTTCATTTAGATGGATTTTTTTTTTTTCCTATGTGGATTTCTGACACCAGCTGAGATCTGGAAGGCCACAGGATTTTTTGTTTTTGATCAATCAAGCAAGCAGAACTTGCCATGGGGGTGTACATTCTCTGCATACGTATTGATCCTATTGTGTTTAAAAGTAGTTAATTTAATCGGGGCTTTTTGAAACCCTCCCAGTAAGACTTGCATTATTGGAGCTGTTATTCCAAGGTCATGTTTCAGTGTCAATAACTTAATGGTAATGACAGAAGTTACCTAGAAGTTTAATACCAGTCTTTCAGTTGCCCCCTGTTAGAGTTGCGTTGCATGAGAGCTGGTTTTACATACGTGCGTGTAAAAATGTTCCGTTTCAAATGAAAAATGTGGCGGTGGTTAAATGAGAGATTTTCAAGGCAGTTGGGTGTTCCATCAACAGTTGTGTTCTGTTCACTGCTGTTTGGATCAGTGCCCTTGGCCTGCCCCATTGCAAGGGGGTTGGACTCCAAGAACCTATTTTAGACCTTGTCCCTCCTAGCAAAATGGTTGTAATAGCAGTTTTTATTCAGAGGTCTTTCTACTGGTTTTGACCTTTTACCTCACACTTTGTCTTGTTTAGAAGCAGCAGCAGGTAGGAGATGGATTGGATGTTAACTATAAACACTTGTCTCTACTGCAATAAATATTTGGAAGTACAGCATGTAAGGATTGTCTGTATGATAAGTTGCAGAGTATAGATGTTATTAGGCAGGATACAGTTTACTACTTTTTGGTCCATATCTGATGCTGAGATCTCCCAGTATTTCAGAGGAAGGCATTATATATTTTTCAGGATTTTTCCTGTGAGGATGTCAACTGCAGCCTTTGCTATTTGCTTCTTTGATTTGATTGGGTTGGAAGGAGCTTCAGAATATATCCTGGACACAGTGACACTCAAGGTACAAGAGAGTCAGTGGCAAAAAC
Source organism: Megaceryle torquata (assembly GCA_024611175.1). Taxonomy (NCBI): domain Eukaryota; kingdom Metazoa; phylum Chordata; class Aves; order Coraciiformes; family Cerylidae; genus Megaceryle; species Megaceryle torquata. The sequence continues at coordinate 47,739 of JANIJG010022337.1, forward strand.
TGGATTCAGATGCCATGGCAGAAGGTAAAGCTCCCAAACTCTGTTTTGTCGTGGCTTTCACTGTCGGTAGCCACGGCCACTCGCTGAAGGCTGGGCTTCCAGAATGATTTGGACTGAGCAGGCAGGATGAAAGTGACTGAGCAGGAAGGTGAAAAATGGTGTCTTGCACACAGATCTTTCACTCATGTATCAATAATTATCTCTGTAGAGTTTCCTATGTGTGCTTTCCCTGTCTGAATGGGATTTCATCACAGATTTCAGTGCCAGACCGCTCGGTAGCTCCAAATGGGAAAGGGACTTTAAATGATGTGATTGTGAGGCCCAGAGTTGGGATACTCTTTAGGAAGGACTGAACTTGACTGGGTGGGAGTTTAATTTCCATGTATTGAATGTCCAAAATGGTACTGCATGGCATCCTGTGGGAACAGCACCCCTGTTAAGAAGTGATGTGTTTATACCTCCCGTATGCACAGTTTGGTGGTTTGATGTTGGCTGTGCTATGAAAGAGCAACACGAAGATTCCAGATTGGGATAGGGACTTAAAATTGTAACTTGTCATAAGTTAACATATATGGCTAAGTATCAATAAATGGATCTGGCAATTAATAAGTAATGCTAAAGAAGTGCACATGGGGACTTTCCCCTGACTTTACACCAAGCAGAAGACATTTGGTTAATAGGCCCCCTGTCTTGGTCTTTGTTTTAGAGCTGTAGCTGTTATGTCCATTAAACTCAGATGCTGTCAATCTCATGTACTCTAATGATGGTTATTTCCTGTAGCGTTTGAACACGAGCTGCTGTTCAAAGCTTTGCCAAGAGAGAAGGGAATTCTTTGTGTCTCACTGCAGAGAAGGGATTCCCAGCATCTGTGGCGTCACTTTTGAAAGCGTGTCACTGGGAGATGCTGATATGACCTTTCCTTTGTTAAGTAAGAGATTTCTAGCACACCCATGACTCCTCTCACTTCAACATGTCCTGTTCCACCGACTGGATGGAGAATTTTGACATATTTCTAGTCAGCATTTTTCACTTGCTTTCTATTAGGCACAGAGTGCAGCTCTTCACTGAGAAACAGACATCATCCTGTAGGCAGATGTGTGGGTGTTGCTGGAATATCTATCATTCTAATTTAAATTATTTTTTTTTCCTATCTGGTGTGTCCTCAAATGTCAAAACATTGAGGGGCTCTGCTTGCAAATGACAGCTTTCTCAAGCAGCTGCAATGTTCAAGTAGTCGTGCTCCAGGTAGAGTACGTGTTCGTCAAGGGCACGGGCTTGCGCAGTGATTCTGAATTCCTCTAGAACTTAACTGAATAGCAGCTGGTCTGTAGGATGTGTAGATTTTAACAAGGTAATGTTTGTGTTTTGGTGAAGGACTTGTTTGACATGCTGCTGCAAGTGCTCCCAAGTGCTGCCTTCCTCCGTTCAAGTCTGTGAGGATCCTGAGACAGTTTTTCAAGGGAATTTTTCCACTCTCTCAGCACCTCTTGATTTTATCACAGTTATATTCTACCAAATTCTTCCATGGGGTTTTAGGAAAAAATACATTTAACTCCCCCCCCCCCCCCCCCCCCCCCACCCAACCCCCAACCCCACAAAAACAAAAAAAAAACAAACAAAAAAAAAACAAAAAACAAAAAAAAAAACCACAAACAAAAAAAAACACCACCAAC